>MNCI01010150.1:17558-35605 GCA_015680685.1 Gnetum montanum | reverse complement strand
GATGTGGCGAAGTTGATCCCGCTAAGCATACCCATGGCCCAGGCAACGATGTAACAATGTGTAATAGCGGGCCATGGTAGCATCCAAGGGTTCATATGTACCTTATTTCCAGCCTTGGATCTGCTTACGCAAATTGGACACTTTGGAGTACGTTTGATACTTTCCATTGAATAGTTTTAGCATCGTACTCCACCTACTGATGTTTTTCAGTTCTAAGGACCGATACCGGCTCTCTGCTTCCTTGGTGAGTATCCTTGGGAACAACTTAAGCTTCTGCCACTCATTTTCTATATTCTGCAAGGCACAGGCATCGTGGAATTCCTATAAATGATTTTGCAGATCATCATTGTATCCCCCTTCAAATCGTGGGATATTGTTCATGTCTAAATGTTTGATCCGACTATCCTTTAAATGCCTTGTGGGAATCCTAAATGCCTCTGTTATGTCAAGCAAACTTATGGTTATGATTAGGAGCTCATCATGATCATCTCTTTCATGACGCCTATGATGTCTGCGTTGTTCCCTACTCTCCCTACGTCCTTGCCCTTGTCCTCTCTCTCGACTTTCCCATCAAGGTCTTTCATTTTTCCTACCTTTATCCTCACCTTTATGTTCATGATGGCTGTGCCCAGATGTGGAAGGAGAGGGTGAGTGATGTGAATAAGGGGAAGAAGAAGGGAAACCATCTCCATGACGATGTTTCTTGCCTTCTCTTCGGCTGCTACGACCCCGATCGTGGTGAAGATCTAAATGCTCATCCTTAGCATGAGTGGTTATTCCCTCTATGAATAGTTGATGTTCATGGGCATCAAAACCATGGTTATGTATCATTGATCGTAGATTCTAATACCCTACCTCCTCACCATCATTAGGAGGGGGAACATCATTTGTTAAAAAACTCGTGATAAGGGGTTCCTCATCTCCTATTTCGCTAAGGACATGCGAGGCTTTGCCCTTCAGAAAAGGATGTTGACTCTCCTGCCTTAAGTCCCTCATATGTTGGGCATCTGTGGGATAATAATCCCTCATGTCAAAATCTTCTACAATGTATTCAGCAAATAGTTCTTGCATGTCAATCTATGCCAAGGCATAGAAAAGCATGTGAGAGACTGACCGATCTAGGGGTAACACGATGTTACCTTGCAAATCTCTCCATTGTAGCTATTCATCTTGATGGAGGATAAAGGTAAAGTCTGGAATATACTCATTGGGATGAGTATAAACTATCCTGTATTGTTTAGGACTTGGCTGATTTCGGCTATGTGTTTTATGTTGCCAACTGTCTCGTGTATGGTCCTTAGGTGGTGAGTTGCTCTTATGAGAAGAAGGAATTTTTATCGGTGTGCTAATTCACCGTTATATAAATTTTCTATCTTGACTAACCTGAAGGTTCGTTTAGGCTCACAACGATGTGAGTGATATCCTTATGTTCTATTGGGTGCAAAAACACTTAGTCCCCGGTAGCGGTGCCAATGATGAGTGGCGAGGTACCCCTACACTCAGCCATACGAAATGAGCGTAGCACGTGTGATCTAGTCGAACTCCGTAGACTAAATGCCTACATGCCCCATGGAACACTTGGGGTTAATCATTCGTTGTTTTCCTAGACTTACTTGTATGTGTCATGGTGTATGGTTAAGCAAGTCTGAGGTATATGATTTTTATGGTCTTTTATGGGTTTTTCTCCTATGCTATTGAGGTGAAGGGTTGAGAAATGAGATAACTCTAACTAATGACTAACTCTAAATTAACTAGCATCAGCATCTGTTCCCACTTACCGTACACACCCTGAATTATGCAACTGTGGCTACCAAATGCTAATCGTTACTGGGATCACCACACGTAACGCACGTGCTCGAAGTGGTCATACGGAGGCACTTAACTAGCCTAAACGTAATGAGCAGCTAATTCCTTGACTAGCCGTACACATCTGTAAATGCTCGTAATCAAGTCATACTCATTCTGCATTCTAGGAGTTGAGGGTGAGAGAGTCTAATTGCGATGAGCAACCGATTCCTTGATTAGCTGTACACATTCGTCAATGCTTGTAATCAAGTCGTACTCATGCTGCGCTACTACAGGTAAGAAATAACATGTAAGAAATAACAAGTAATAAATCCTATTCCATGCACTGCAAGGTTTATCTACAAAGCTCGTCTTTATTGCCATACACAACTTGCATTCAGGTACAAAGATGCTAGAATCAAGGTACGTTCACTTGAGGACTCATACTGTGGGCACATAGAAAATATTCTATCTCTGGAGTGATCAATCTGCCATAGTTTCCCTACTTCTAGCCTAGGATGGAGAATAGGGGGAGTGTTGCCTATTATTTATAGATTTGGCAGTGGACCGCGATATCACATACACGATATCGCTGGGGATGATGCGATATCGCGGCTCATGCGAATCACATCTCATCAATAGTGGACTTAGGAGATTCATAAAACAAATTAGAATGATCATGGAATTATTCTATAATAGGATTGATTTGATCATTATAAACACATTCCAACATAACTCCTCTGAAATACTTTCTATATAAAATTCCATCTTTAACCATAAATTTATTTTCCTTTTTCATGAAATCTCTCTTCTGACTTGCAATTAAATTAGTCATGACCTTTTGTGTATTAAGAAATTATAGAATTTCATCATACCAGTTTCCCTCATGAGTCTTAAGCATGCATACTTCATCTTCTCTAGCCATTAACTTAGGTAATTCCATCCCTTTAATAGTTTTTCATATTTCAAATGAAAATATAAAACCTTGAAGTTTTATGAGCCACCTCTCTTCAATCCAATTTCATTTTGAGCTAAGAATTGTTTGACTACAAGCTCTATTAGCATAATATGAGCTAATGAGCTTTTCCAAGTAATATTTTAAATGCTGAAGTACTCTAATGATTGCAAATGCCTATTTCTCTAAGTCTATATAATTTAGCTTTGAATCTATCAATTGATACCCAAAAAAATCTGATTAGTTCATCTTGTCCTTCATTTCTTTGAGTTAAAATGGTAGCAACTAAATTATTTGAAGCAAAAGCATATAATTAGAAAATTTTTTTAATCTTGGTTTTACCAAGTATGAAGCTTCTTAAATAGCCATTTTTATTTATACTAAACCTCTCTCTTGTTCTAGCATTTTCTTTGTTAGAACATCTTTCTTTAGCATATGCATCAAAGGTTTAGTAATTTTGGTGAACCCTGGGATAAATTTCTTAACAAAATTTATCTTTCCAAAGAAAGATCTAACAGACTTTTTACTTATTGGATGCTTGATATTCTTATTTATAGCAATTCCTTCTTGACAGATAACATGACCTAGTAAACTTCCAAACTTAACCCCAAAGATACATTTCTTAGGATTTAATGAAATACTATATTCATGACATCTGTCAAAAATTTGTTGAAGATGACCTATGTGATCTTCCTTCTTTTTGAAAAGATAGTAATATCATCTAAATAAACCACAACTAACTCACTTATTAAACCTTTAAAGGCTAAATCCATTGTTCTTTGAAAATTAGCTCCAACATTTGACAATCCAAATGGCATTCTTTGCTAGGAAAAAATATCCCACTTTGTGATAAATGCTATTTTTTATCTATCACTTTTATTTACCATGATCTAATTATAGCCTAAAAAACCATCTAGGAAAGAATATACTTGACAACCTAATACTCTTATCAACATTTTTTCAATTCTAGAAAGTGGGTATTTATCTTTTTCTAAGGCTTCATTCAAATTCCTAAAATCTACACAAAGCCTAATATCATCATTCTTTTTCCTTACTGGAACAAGGTTAGCAAGCCATGTTGAATATTGGATTGGATATATGATTTGAGCTTGCAATAACTTCTTGATCTTAGCTTCCATAGCTAGCTCAAATGATGAATTAAATTTCCTTTGGTTTTGTTTAACTATCTTGCAACTATCTATTAAAGGAATTATATGTGTCATCACGTCTAGTCTAAAAGCTTTAAGATCATCATAAGACCAAGCAAAATTTTCCAAATTATTTTTCAAAAGTAATAATAAATTTGTCTTGAATACTAAATCATTTTCCTTTATGAAATTTAACATATTTTATATCACACTAGATATAAGATTTACTACTTTAAAAGCTTGATCATCTGAATTCTATATATCTTTTCTGATAAGTATATTTTTACTCAACTCATGTTTATAATCCACCACCTTTTTGGAAATAGAATTTGTCTTAAACCTTGATGTTGTTTCAAGTATGATTTGACTTTCAAATTCTTTTTTATTCCTTAAGAGTCTAAGCAATTGATCATCATCTTCAAATACTTGTAAATGCTTTATGTTATCTGGTATTAATGGTTGATGTTCTTTCTCAATCATTACACCTTCATAACTTTCTATCTTTTTCACATATAATGATGAAGCTACTTTTGCTAAATCATTTTCTATATAATTATCTTCTTTACCTATATGTTCTATTTGGTAGTAATGGAATAGATCCAACATTTTGTAGACAAACTATTTATAAGGCCGCAATAATGAACTTTTTACTACATAATTACCTTTAATCTATTCAAAAACTAATCTTGAGTCTCCCTTTATGATGATTACCTTGATTCCTTTTTCCAATGTTGTTTTAATTCCAATACTCAGAGCTTCATATTCGGCCTTGTTATTAGTACAAGGAAAACATAGATGAATTGCCTTAATATCTTTCGGAAATCATACAAGGAAAACATAGATGAATTGCCTTAATATATTTTGGAAATCATATTTTACTAGAACTACTCCAACTCCTGCACCTTTCAAGTTACAAGAACCATCAAAGTATAGTTCACATTTGCTCTCATCTTGAGATTCTTCTTTTTCCAAGTTATCAATTTCTTTAAGTGTGCAAATTCTATAATCAAAATCTCTTGTTTTGAAAAATTTATTCTTTCAATTCAAAGTGATGTTTTCATTCATCAAAGGCTCACCATATATGTATATTTAATTTAGATTCTTTTTCGAAGGTAGCCACATATGAGAATAATCTATTGATATGTAACCTAAGAAATCCTTACTCCAACTTTTACTCAACAAAAGACTATGTAAATTTAGGATATCTACTACTTGAATAGTTACTCTGCTTTTGATACGAGGTTCAAAAATGATTTCTAATAAAACATTGGGTATCTTACCCACAATCTTCACTCTACTTTTGTCAACTTAGATAATCTTTTTATCAGATTGTTCAAGTACCAAACCAAGTTTTTTGCATATAGTCAATGGTATAATAGTAGAGGTAGCTCCAAAATCAACTAGATAGTTATGAAGATATTTATCCTTTAACTTCATTGTCAAAAGAAAAGGTTAAGCTTCTTTATTAGAAATACAATCATAGATAATTTTTGTTATCTTATCAATGTTATATACATAGCTTAAATCTGACTCTCGAACTCTATTTTTACTTTTAATAAACTCCAAATCTTTTCTTTGTTCATCTCTTATTTGTAACAATTGATATATACTAATATTGGCCTTGACATGTTTAATATCTTCAATTAAATCATATTCTCCATCTCCATAGAAGCTTGGTTTCTTCATCCATTTATTAAAAGAATGATTCTAAGTACTTTGCTTTGCTTAATCTTCTTTATTTCTATTTTTTTTTCTCTGCTACTTGGTTCAAAAACCTTTCTCTTAGTGGATGGATCATAAATGACATTTGGAAGCCTAGAAGTAGTTAACCTTTCCTTTGATCGAAGATTATATCCATTTTCTTCATTGTTATTACATTCTTCATTTGATGATATATCCTCTTCAAAACTTGATACAGAAGAAGTATCACTAGATCTATGATTAGAAGATTTGCTTTCATAATGAACACTAGATAGCTCATTATTTGATTCAATATCAAGGAACTTAGGCATAGAAAGATCATTTTCATCCTCATATTCTACTAATTTAGTATCTTGATGCTTATATTTTTTATCTTTCTTTTCTTCCTTGATCTTGACTTTTGCCAAAGCTTTTTCTAGTTTCACTACTTTGTTGGATAAGTCCCTCATTAGCTATCCTCTTTCAGATTATTTGCTTTCCAACTCTTGTTTAGTTTTAATACAAGATGAACCTAGTGATGCTTTAAGTTGAATAAAGTCTTACATAGGAATCACCATTTTCTCTTCTCTTTTTTGAGTTGTCATAATCTCTTCATTGTTCAAGTTTAGTCATTTTTCTAATTGTATAACTTCACTTAAGTAATCATTCAATGTTATCAAGTTTTGATTTCTTCTCAACCAAATTGAAATATTTGGAGTCACAACCTTAAGATAAGCATCTCTAAGCATTTCATCTGATGGTCTATATTGTCTTTAAAAGATCCCACAAATTCATTGAAACTTAATGTTGAAATCTCTAATTAACTCTTTAACTCCTTCCTTAGCTTGTACTAATCCATAGTATAGTTGTTGTTGATCTAATTGAATGTCAAATTGAGATAAGAAAAGACTTTTCAAATCATCCCAACTTGTAATACTATTTTTTGGCAAGTTGGAATACCAAATCTGAGCCATATCCTTTAAATTTTCTATAAACAACCTACAAGCTTGATTTTGATGCTAAACATTTACATGAGCTACACTAACTCAAACATGTGAATATACTCTTCAGCCAAGTAAGCTTTTCTAGGAATAAAAGGCTTAGGTAAATATTTAAAACTACCTTAGGAATATTGTTGTAGTTTTGAAATCCTAATTGTGTAACTTTTTGCCAAGGATTTTCCATCCTATTAGAATTCCTTTGGATTGATAAAATTTTATATTTCTTTGACCTTCTCTTATAAACTAATAAACTAGATAGAAGAGGTGAACTTCTTATCCTTGTGGTCTTTACTTCACTACTTGTTCCAAACTTAAGAACCTTTCTCTATTCTTCTTCTAATAAGTAATCAGTCTAATAATCATAAAATTTTTTAGAACCTTTGAAATCTTCTAAACTACCAATCTATTTGGTCATGAACCCAAAATAGTATCTAATTATTTCAAGCTCTCCTAGCAACAAAAGAATTATTGGTGTGCTAGGACTATCAATTTCTTTGAATGTAATGAACTTAGGTAACAATGTTTTTTGCTCCTATGTAAAAAACTTTAATCCTTACGTAAAAGATTTTCTTCCCTCCTAGTGTTAAAAGAACTGTTGGTAACCATTTGGGACCACCAACATTGGGGGCCTTTCGGTCTCATGACTTTGGGAGTCACATGATCAAAGGTGTTCTTCAACCAAGGTTTAGGTGCTTACTAGTCTCTAGCAACATTAAGGCCTAGATATGTCTAAATAAACTTAGTAGTTATGAAATGTACTAAATGTGAGTATGTGTTTGTTGTTGCAAATGTTGAAATGGTTGGGTTGTATATAAAACTATAATTAGCTATCATAAAAGAGATTCAGTTAACTTTGTCAAATACTGCAACTTTGTCCAAGATTCTAATTTTGTCCAATCACTCAGTCTATATAGTCCCTATAGTACCTTACTTGTAACAAATAAAATTTTCTAAAAATGTTTTAGCATAATTTTGCCAATCTACTTCTAATTTCTCCTAGAGAGAAAGTTCCACAAGAAAACTAGAAATAGAGTAAGACTTAATGGAATTAGAAAAATAAAGAAAAGAAAGCATATTTGTGTGAATCTCAACTATTTAAACAAAATAAATTGATATGAGGAAACACTTCACAATAAAGCTATTCCAATTTAATCTAACTACAAATTGTCCAAACCCTTTAAGCTTAACAAGAAATTTCATAAAAGACAATCTTATTATATTACCAAGAATTGTTGTGTAAATAAAAAAGTATGAGTCTCTATTTTGGCTAGGTAATAGTTGTTAAGGATTGCATTCAATAGAGCCTTCAAAAAATTTGACAAGTTTAGGATTGAAATACCAAAGAAATACACTTTAAAATAATGAAGCTATTTCAATCATCTCAAAATACCAAAAAATTTTCTAAATTTTCTATGCTCAAAATAGGCAATTTCATTAAGATACTACTATTAAATTGTTTTTGAGGCTTTTCAACGACATAGCTCTTCAATGGCAAATCTTAATAGGAGGCTAATATTGCACAAAAAGAGAGCTATAAAAGCAACCTAGGAAAAAAAATCCCAAAATTGAATGCCAAGCATGATACTATCTAAACCATTAGCTAAGTAACTAAAACACAATGGAAAGAAATGAACTCATAGGATTGAAACAAAGTAGTCAAATTGATGTTTTTAGTAAGCCATCTTACAAATTATCTTTAATTGTCTTTTTCCAAATTCCCTTACTTTTTTCAATTCCACCCTTCAAACCTTTTTATAATGGCCTTGGGTAGTTACAACCATCATAACATATTAAGATAAGCCACAAATATCTAGAAAATTAATTTATGATCTCCATGGGAAGTTGTAACTTCTATGAGAAATTTAATCCATGGTTGGCAAGTATCTTATGAGAAATTACAAATATCAAGGAGAAATAGTTATAACTTCTTATGGAAGTTATAGCTATTATTGAAAATCTTCAATTCCCCAAAAAAATAAAATTATATTTATCCAATGTTTATAAATCTTTCCTTCTCAAATCATGACCCCTACCCCTTTTTACATATTTAAAAGCTTTAAAATTTATAAATTAAAGAAATATCACTACTAAGGTTGTGTAGCCTTAATACCATTTTTGCATAAGATGTGTGAACATTTGAATGGGTGTATACGTCCCGTGGCCATCTTGCCACATGCAACGCCACTTCATTCTCACGGTTGCCCTTTCTTTGCTAGCACCTGTTGACGTTTCCAAGTCCTTTGCCATTGGAGTTGTCTCCGTTTTTTATGCTAATGATGTCAAACTTCTGAGCAACCATAGGCACTTCCAGATCCTTCGCCGCTGCCACCGTAACATCGTCTGCTATCATGTGCCTCCATCATCGATGTTATCAGAGAGTAAAGAATAATTACAGTGAATGCTAAAACCCTGCGTGAACATTCTAGTGCAGAGATTCATTGATTATAGAAATCATTCATCATTTTTCAAACATGACGAATATCACTGGAGTAGCAGCACTGGAGAAAAATTATTCCTGCAATCGCTTCTTTAATTTTTTGGAGATTTTGCAATTCTTTGTTGCACTGGTTCTACTCTGATATCGTTTTTTGGTCGTTATGATTGTTCTAGTTTAATTTAGTAGAGAGCAGGTCTAAATTAAGTATGAGTAGAAGGTAAAGACCGTTGCAGTTGCAGAATTCCTTGCATTTCCATGTGATGTTTAGCCTCTTTCAATATTTCTGAGGGCCTTTCTACTTCATTACACTAAGACCTAATAATAATCGGTTGATGCTGCAAGTGCAGGGTGAGTGCAGGGTGAGAGCAACGCGCTTGAACTTGGAAGCCCTCATAGATGCAGTACTGGCAATCGTGTTTTGTGGGTCCATCTCTTTATGGTTTTGTTGTTTTTTTTTTTGGATGATGAAAGCAGACATTGTTTTTGATGAAAGCAGACAGAAACCCCTATGTCCTGATTCATTTATTGTGACTGCCACATTGAATTTGATGCATTAAAATGGAATCGAGAGGCCATGGATGCATTCAATCCTTTTAACGAACACTCTACTAGGTGGTATTTTCATAGCCTTGAGGTCCTCATTTTGCAAACTTTGGAGGAATATGGCAGTCTTCATAGAAATTTGTTGTAGGGAAACATGTTTGAATCACTGTAGTTGTAAATTCTAATTATCTATTTATTGTTCTTGGAGAGCTTATTCCAATTTTCTTTAATAAATCTCCTTTTTGCTCTTTCTACAAATTCGTTGTTTGTTTCTTTTTCTATGATATATGAAATCAAAGTCACTGTTGCATCCCTCTTGTCTTTTCTTGAAAATGAAAAGTAATAAAACTTCTGCAATTTATTTTCTCTATATGAGGGATCACAGTTGCAGAAAATAATTGTAGACAAAAGGAGCATTTTATTTTTACCATTTTGTATTTTCTACGATTGTAACATCTTCTAAAGGCTTAAGAGTACAGTATGAACTTAGATGTAGAAATTGGATATAACTAATGTTTTCAACATAACCCCATTTCTAGACAACTTCATTTTGATAATTGTTTAAATGAATTTAATAAGTTATTGTATTATAAACTCCACTCTTTTTTTCTTTTTTCTTTTTGAAACTTTCTTTACTTGACTTATTTTGGAAACTTTTGCTTTGAGGAATCTATAAACTCTATCTTTTATTATTGTCTTGATAGATGATTGGGGTAGAAGATATTGGTCATGACATTGCCATATTAGAAATGGTGGCACCATCTTGAATAATGGTCTATAATTTTACCTCTATCCTTATATGTATCATTTCAACATTGTAGAGTAAAAGCAAACTAGTTAACCTTTATCTCATTAGAAATATTGGAATCACCAAGCCTTGCATTTTCCATGACCATGGCAATGGCAATAGAAGCTCATTGCTTTCACTTAGCTTTCTTTCAGCCACTCATAATGAATTAAATTGGGCAAATTCAATTCTCAACATTATCTTCTCCATCAAATGGTAGAAATGTAACATGTAGATTTGATTATTTTTATTTTTTAGTTTTAATGTAGTTTTGATTTTACTTAAGTTATTAGCTTGTTATTAATTCCTGATTGGTTTTGTGTTGTTATGTTTCAAGCACTAGGCGATATTGGTGGCCCCAGCAACGAGGGTGGAGATGATACACCACTTCCTCCAAATGCCCCTTAGCATCACTAGTTGTCCACTTTTAGTTTTTCCTATTAATGATCACATGATGTTATTGTTGTTGATGTCAATGGCTAGTGTTAGCCAAGATTTTGGTTGGAGATGGTTTTATACTTATTGTTTATTATTTGAACATTTTACCACATAGGGTGGCCATGGCTATTTATGTTGTAAATGTTTTAAATATCTTTTAAGTTTCAGTTTAGGCTATATCATTCTAGTGTTATGGCTTTACAATTTTGCATTATAAATGGCATTTAAGGTTATGTTGGCTATCTTGGTTATAACATTATAATGTGCTAAAAAGGTTGAGATGGTTAAATGATAAGGTTGTAAACAAAAATAAGTTAAAAAATTGCTTGCCATTTTTAGGCCATGGCAAGCCATGCAATGTTTGTTAGTTTAAGGCCTTAGCAGACCATACGCTCTTGCTAGTTTAGGGCCATGGTGGGCCCTATGTTCATTTGCTAGTTTTAGGTCATGGCAAGCCCTTACATTCATTTGCCAGTTTTAGGCCATGGTGGGCCCTTATGTTCATTTGCTAGTTTTAGGCCATGGCATACCTTTATGTTGTTTGCAATAGGAAATATATTTTTTTTTCTTTTAAGTTTTAAATTTTTTAAGGGTTTTCTAGTTTTAAAGTTTTTATTAATTTTTTTGTGTTTATATCATGCTAAAAGAGGAAAAAGAAAGAAAAAGCTTTAATATATGAAAGTGAAAACAAAGATAAAGTCCTAGAATATACATAGAAGAAAGTTTATCATAAATCAAGCCAAATAGCATAAACAAGAAAAATGTAAACTAGGCTAATAGGCTATAGGTACGTATGGTTACAAGGTCATGAGTGCATAGAGTAGGAGGGTGAGTGATATACATCACTTGTGCATATGCTTCCTAATATTTGAAAGATTAGATAATGTATATGACCTATTTTGCACAAGTTTGTACTTCCCATCTCTTTCACTAACAATGTTGAAAGGGAGTTCTTCCCATAGGGTATCCCCTACTCCATTCTTGTTATTTTTGGCCTTCTCTGCTCCATTAGGTTGCTTGACTTTGTGATTGGGAGTTTCTTTCTAAAACTCCACTTCTAACCCCATACTCCACCTCTACATTGTGAACCGCTAGGGGAACCGTGTTATCACCATGGATGATAATTTCATCTCCCTCATAAGGTAGGCGAATTTCATAGTGGATAGGTGAAGATATATCTTGTAATTGAGCCAGCCAAAGCCTTTCTAAGATAAGGTTGAATCCTGGTGTTTCCTCTGCCACCACAAAATTCACAGTTGTGGGGAATTGCTCCCCTACCACAAAGTCTAAGGAGATAGACCCTTTAACAATAACCCATGATCCATTAAAGAATTTGAAATCTAATGTTGATGTATGTTGTATATATTATGTCAATTCTAAATGTTCAACTATGCTATAAGGAATGACATTCATTGTGCCCTTGTCGTCTATATGCAATCTATGCACCATTGTATTGTCCTACTCGAATTGCTATGAAAAGAGAAGCCTTGGTTGCTTCACTACTTTGGGGACTAGTTTTGATTTCACTGTTGTGAAACACAAGTAATGTTGCCTTTGTTTCCCTAGGTGAAGAAGGCATGATCATTTCATGGATAGATTCTTTGTTTGTAGAAATGTCCTCAATAACAATGATGGAAGTTAACATCTTAACTAGTGCTTCACGGTGCACAAAAGAAGTCATGACTATGTCATATAGGCTGAGAGTTGTATTTTTTGATTTTAGTGATTATTTGACTTGTTCCATTACATTTAGGAAGTTTTTATTCTTGGCCATGGGCTTGTAACCCCTATTGTATTTCACTACCTCTATGGCTCCAAAATGCATACTTCATGTTTTGGCTATTGTTGTTGTGGCTTCTCCTCTTTTCCTTTCCCTTGGGGCTTAGGGTCCTCCAGTAGCTTACTTGTTGAAGCATCCTAGGTTGAAGAGTTCATGGGTATAAATGATATGGTAGTGGATTTTGGTAGGCCTACTTCCTTCCATGCCTTAGCTTACTTGTCATTTTTGTTGTTGGGCTTTTGTGCAAGCTTCTTCCTTTGCTTGTTTGGGGTCTTTTGGTTGTCTTTGATTTCTTGGGAGGAAGAGGCCATTACATTAGCCAACATAGGGGATTGTTGTTTTTTTTTTTCAAGGATGGACTCAATTGTAGTGAGAGGGGTAGGTACCCTAATGATCGAAGGCTTCTTAGGGAGTGTTGGTGATGGTACCCTGGCCCTTGAACTAGTAGAAGTTGAAGGACCCTATTCGTCACAAGGAGGTACTTGAATCACAATTCCCTCATAGGCCTTGGATCTTGGTTAATGTTAAATGTTACTATAGTGTATGGGCTGTTATTGTTGTTTAACAAGTCTTTATACACATGCATCGATTGGTTTTGAGGCTAAATCGGGTTAGAAGCGTCAAGTACCATCTTAGCCCTATCTATCATGATTTGCATTTCATCGTTCAATGGAAGGAAAAAATTGGTGTCATGACCTGGAAATTGATGATAGTGGCAAAATTTATTGAGCTTTAAATACTTAGGCATTTGAGGGTCATCCTTGGTTGCTCGAGTGGGATCTTTGGCTATCTCACATAGCCTCTCATGCCTCTTTCAGGTATTTTCGATCATCTACTTCTATTATATTCTTCCACTCTTCAATATTTGGTCCAAAAGTTTAGATGGTTTTAAAAGTAACCTAGTGTATTTGGTTCAATCTTTTCACTAAAAGTTGGGCCTCGAAGTAGTTGATACGAAAGCTCTAAATGATGATGATTGGTTATTATGGTTGTTGGCAAGGACCTTGGGTTGGTTGGTTCTTGACCCCTAATTGGTTATCTTACTCTCTTTGGCTATAGTTAGCACTGCCACGTTTTTTTTCCTTTCCCTCTCCTTGTTCTTTTACACATGCTAGTTTTTGTATGCCATGTAGGTAGGATCATGGGTAACCTTCGTAGCATCCTCTATGTTTCTACTCTAGGAAAAGGCTTTACTTGGTGATCGTGGATCAAGGTAGTCAATTTCAACTTGATAAAATCATTAACTACCCTCTCGAAAATATTTTAAAGGTGTATTTCAGCTATTGGTTCTAGTATCTAATTGAAAAAAGAGTTCCATTATTGGATGAACTTTTGCACTAGTTTGAGGAATCCTTGGTTGACCTTCATTAGCTAATCAAGGATGGTATCAAGCTTCAAGTTATACTTAAAGCAATTAATAAATTACAAAATCAAGTCTTCTAATAAGGATATAGATCCTCTCGATAGGGAATAGTACTAGTCAAGGGCCTTTCCCGTAAGAGACATAGGAAATATTCTCATTATAGTGTGTGGCCAATCTTGCAGTATCAAGCACTTGGAGTGGAAGGTTATGAGATGAAAGATGGCACCACCTTCACTATTGTACTTGGTGAACTATGTATGGAAACACCTAGGGGAAGAGTTATTTGTGGGATTGCAAGACTAATGGGATCTTCCTAATAGAAGTCCATGATTTTTATGATCTAGCATGTAGAGACCTTAATCCTCTTTAGCTCTTTAGTTAGGTCTTGGATCATTTGGAAGGCTTGATCTAGGCCCTAAGGTGCCCCCATCAATTATGGGATCTACATGAAAGGTTGCAATGTATGTTGGAAGGCCTGTGGCCATGCTATCAATTGTCATACTAAGGGGAGAGTTTGGGTCATCATGGTGGTAGGTGGGCTAAACAAAGAAAAAGATGTTTGCATCGGTATCTAGTGCACAAACAGGACAAAAGGGGTATGTGACCCCTAGGTTACTTGAGGTCCCACAATGGATCCCATATAGGTGATAAGAGGGTTAGTGGTGATCACAACCATCAATGATGGTTGCACAAATCAAAGCAATGTGGAAAAAGACATAGAGAAATGAAAGGTTGTGGACTACAAGACTAATTGTGTCTAGTATGCCATGATGATGGGTGTGGATCCAAACATGGTAGGGTAGGAAGGTGTTGATTATTGATGCATTCATCTATCCCATAGAAGAGGCGAAGGGGATGGAGGCAAGCACTATGGCCTTGGGGGTTGATTGTTGAAAGAGCCCTCTTTTAAGGTTCTCATGTTTAGGATCCACATCAAACTCATCCTCTTCCTCCTCCTACTCATCTGATCTAGCCTTCCCATCTTCCTCATCCATGTTAATTAATTAAGATAGGATGCATGCATAGGTTTTGATAAGGGCATCTAGTCATATGGGAAAGAAATGTATTCCTTACCATCATGGTGTATGAGCTCATACTCCCTCTTGGCTCCATCCTTGGAATTAGCATGCCAACCTAAATATTGGCACAAATGAGGTTATAATGATCTTCATTTATTACTGAGAACTCAAGACTTCACCCCCTAAGTCTTAGGGATTACCTACACTCAACCATGGTGGGATCCTTTGGGTCATACACCCTTATAGCCTATTGGTTGAACCTGGTATTGATGAAGTTGAAGGACAAGATGGTTGATTATTAGAAATATATGTTGAAAATGTTAAAGATAGCTTGATAAAGTGATAAATTAATTAATAAAAATGAAAATTCTAGAAAGTGGAATTGATAGAAGATCAAAGGGGCATGGCTATCAAAGGTTATAGGCTATAAAGAATAAATGGTTGTCAAAGGGGGTATACCCCTTTACTTAAGAAACATGCAAAAAGTTTGGATATCAAACCCCAACCACACTGGGCTTGCCAACAACACCAACATTGGGGATGAGAAAGGAGAGAGAAGTCGGAAAAGATGAAAAATATTACACCTCTTCATAGCATTTAGGTGGGGGGGATGGGGAATGGGGAATGGGGGTTACTTTTGGTAGGTATGGTATTTGGCTAAAAACAAACTATAGATTTTGATTTTTGAAACATATTTGTGTTGGCAAGCTTCCAATATTGGGCCTACTAGAAAACGTTCACAACAGTGGGATGTGAGACTTTGGATGATGAAATTACCAATGCTAGATTTGCTAAAAAAATTTTGTAGCACAAGGGGTAAAGTTTTGCAGGACATCAATGCTAGCTTTAAAATTTCTAGTAATTACTATGAAATTTTTCAAAACCCAAATCACCTACAACCTCCACATTGGGTTTTGGTGACATGGGATATGGGTGGCAATGTTGGTTTTGGAGGAAAAATAAGTGTTAACAAAATTTGCAAAAGAAAAATGTTTGAAAATGTTTTCAAAAATTATAGGCAATGCTATGAAATAGGCAATAGTTTTGAACATAGAATTTGCATGGAGTTCCTCTTTCTAATGCTAGAAAACTGTAGCACCTAAAAATTTTAGGTACTAGAAAACCAAAAATTCCAAGCCTAGATAGTCTTAACCCTAGATCCCAAGGATCTTCGCGAAAAAAATAGGATCCAAGGTACCCTAGACAATCTGGTAGATAACCCAAAGGCTTTGAAAGTATAAGAAAAGGGTAAAAAAAATGAAAATAAAGCAAGTTTGATGTAAAATGCTACATAGAATATAAGAAATATGAATTAACTTGCACAACAAAATAGAACTTTAAACTAAGGATTGTAGAACTTAGAAGGGGGGATGAATAAGTTCCCCAAATAAAAATTTCATCCATAAAAATCATACCAAACAATTACATGGTTTCCCAACTTGGGTACTCCACACTTGGGGGGTAGATCTCTTGGACACTATAGACTTTGTTTCTCTCAAATTGTGATTTGAAGGGTACCACACCCTATATAGCTCTAAGCTTCACTCTGGATTGATTTGTCATTGTGAATCCACTAAACCTCACAAGGTTCCAACAAGCTTAAAATATGGTTTTAAGGATCCCACAACCTTTACAACTTGAGCTCCACTTCGAAGTGTTGTGATGCTTTACCAACCACTCAATCCCATAGGATCTAAACAAGCTGAAGGATAATGCCTTCTTACAAGAAGCATATCAATCCCAATAGGGCAAAAAAGGAGAAATAAAAATTATAGAGAAAGGATGCAACTAATTTGCTAGTCCTTTTACTTTGAGATACATCACAATTGATCACTACAACTATACAATAGATAGTATAATGAGGTACATAAATACAATAGAATAATGTACACAATGATTGATTGATGTTGACACTTGATTGCACATAACACTTACACATTCCCCAAGAGAATGAAGTCTTCTCATAGCCTTGATGTTTCCAAAATCACCTCAAAATTCATGCAATGGCTATCTAACAACTAGTGGAGACGTCTTCTTTGACATTGGGACATCTCACAACATAGACTTTTATTTAGGGTAGATGTCTTTCCACAAAAGAAGACATCTACATGTAGATGCCTTTTCTAGATAGGAAGACATCTATTGTTTTAGCAACATGTCTTCTCTAGTTCTTCTATACTTTGGCCAAGACATCTTTTGCTTCTAGGAGATGTCTTCTTAGCTTTTGGGCTTTACTTCCCAAGGCTTCCTTTTGTTGATTTGGCTCATCATTCATCTTGGGAACTTCTTCATTTTACTATAGTCTATATCTTCTTACTTTCTTCCACTTAATTTCTTTTAGTCTTTACTTTGACATTTCATTGTAGATGTCATCTCTTGAGTTCTTCTTTGGTCCATGCTCTTGTCTTAAAAACACATCAACCATACAAACATCCTTGTTCTTCATTTTCCTTAAGGTTTTAACATATCAAAAGGTCAACATAAACTTTATTGCAAAAATAAAGAGAGAGTCTAGAAATGTGTAAAAGATGTGTCGGAGTAGAAAGGGGTTCACTTTAATGTGGTTTTGGAGTCTATTGAAACTAGTGGCTTTGAATGCCATAATCAGCTCCATGATCCAAAGGTTCCACAATGTCCAATGCTATCAAACCTTTTTATGCTCCACACTAGATTTGTAATGTTAAAGATACAATGGGGTGAGATGTGTGTGGATTTTTTAGCTACCAAAAATATCCATGCTAGGAGTCTTAAATCCCAATGTGCTCACCGTTGATGAAAAATGCCATACAATCTCAAGGGGGTGTAACAATGATTGTAATGGCTACAGGTTCCACATTGGGGATGATCCAAAAGCTTTATGTTTGCAAATTCTATGAAGTTCTTGAATGCAAAAATATGGCCAAGTGTGCAAAAGAGTGAAACCTTTATATGATGTACAAGTTTGGGTTATATAGGTCTTCATGGACATCAATTTTTTTCCAGATTTCTACCTAATTACTAATAGATTTCTACTATGTATAGGTGTTATGGGTGTACAAATCTGGTCAAGTTTCTATGTATGGTAAGTTTTGATACCCCCATGACATCAAAACCATTCATTTACTAAAAATG
>MNCI01010150.1:0-17498 GCA_015680685.1 Gnetum montanum | reverse complement strand
TCTCTCTCTCTCTCTCTCTCTCTCTCTCTCTCTCTCTCTCTCTCTCTCTCCCCTCCCCCTCTCCCAAGCCCAAATATAGGCATGATATGACTTTTTTTCACTTAAGGATTAAGGCTTTGACCACTTATGAGGCATTTTTTAGCCCCGCAAGTTAAGATATGTGAAATTGCATCTCTTGGATTACAAGCTTCACATTTTACAATGAAGTTTCAGCCTTGAGTTTCATGGGGTAAGGGTTACAACATGCATTTTCTTGGTGGTGTTTCAATGCCTTTGCATTCCCTCATACGGAGTTTGTGAGACCCAAGCATGATGAAAGATCATTGTCAATTAAAGATTGAATCCATGTAAGAAATAGTTAAAGGATTATGAAATAACAAAATAGACATAGTAATTAGCCATGATAGGAGGTAATGAGATGATAAATAACAAGAGCATAGGGATGGGAGAGAAAAAATGGAATAGAGTCTCACATCCTGGTCACATAAAGTCCTTATGGTGTGTATGGTTAAGATGACCGAATACTATCCCATCCTTAGGTAGAACAAAGTTCATCAACTACTAGTAACTTTGCATTGTCATATTTAGATTGTCCAGCCCCTAAGAGTTCATGACCACTCACATGGAACAACCAACACTCCAAGTAGAGAAGAAAAGAGAAGCAAGAAGATAGGAAGGACCTTAGTTAGAGAGGTACCTTCAGGCATGGGTAACATGTATTTCCAACCCCATAACTAGTGCTTGTAGCCCATTATTATCTAAGAGGTGTGCTTTGAATTCCCACATTTCTTTTATCATTGGAACCACATCATGCAAATACATGCTTCCTATTATTGGTCAATAGTAGGAGTGATGAGAGACCAATAAGAATACCCATAAAACACAAGAAGGTGGTTGGCTACAAAAGGTGATAAATGCCATTGAAGTCACATCATTAACTATTCCACTTGGTTCATTCCAAGTCTATTAAACATCAAGGTCATTGATTCTTTATAAGTTGTAACTAGGAAAGGGCCTCATGCTTCCAAGATGGAAAGTCCCATAGAATTGAGTGGAATGAGTGGATGATGTGGACTCACTACTTGGTACCATCAAAAAATTAATGCTCCATTAATCCATGTCATAATCAAAAAATGAAATCTAGCCACTAAATTATCAACAAAAACATAAAGTACAATTTTAAATGAACTTCTAGTAATAGCAGTTGTGCCAAAAATGCAAGATTCTTGATGATCAACAAAGAAGAAAATATGACATAAGTAAAAGTAAACAAGAAAAAATATATAAAATAATTTGTAAAATATTCAAGAAAATTGAAAACATATAAAGAATTATGTAAAACAAAAAAAATTAAAAAATTGAGGAGCCATCACAGAATCTTAGCATGGATGACCATCTCCCCCATGACTAAGTTGGAAGAAGGAGATCTGAAAGATGGAATGTTCTTGGCCATTGGTTGAGGTGTTCTTGCCACTAGTTATCCTTGATTCCAAAAAAAAATTTACTCATTGAATATTGACTAGCAACCTCTTGTTTGGACTAGAAGGCTAGTAGATCATCATGGTCCCAGATCAAAAATTTGCATGAATAATGTAAGGTCCTTTTCATAGCATTTGGAATTTTGTGCATTGGGGTATGTGAATGGAATCTCAGTAAGGAGCCTTATCTTCCAATTGGAATTTAAATTTCCTTATCTTTAAGCCATGACATTTTTTAATCTGTGCCTTGTGCACTTCATTCATGGACTAGACTACTAATATATTTTTTTCTAGCATATTTAATATCATTAGTCTTTCTCTTTAGGCTAGACTCAAATTGAGGTCAAGTGCTAAAGCTATTGAAAGTATATGAAGCTCTGCTTTGATAAGAAGGGTTGGAAGTTTCTCGTGCACTAACTCATAAGGGGAATAATTGATAGGAATTTTCCATCTTGACCGATAAGCCCAAATAGCATCATTAAGTTTTGTGCTCTAGACTTTCCTATATTTACTAACTGTATGGGTTTGTATTATAGTTATTTCCTATTTGTGACTTCTGCTTGACTATTAACTTTGGGGTGGTATGGAGTTGTGAGTTTGTGTTCTACCCCTAAGCATTGCATAAGTTTCCAAAAGTTTGCACCTACAAAATGTATTTCATTATTAGAAATTTAGTTTCCTTGGCATACCAAACCTATTTACCACATTCTGTTGTACAAACAGTGCTATTGTAAAGGATGAATAGTTTCTACTAGCAGTAACTTTAGCCCATTTCATGCAAAAGTTAACTACAATGATGATGTACACCTTTTCATTGGACATGGAATTGATGGGCCCCATGAAATTGATGCACCAAAGATCAAAAGGTTCCAATGGTTGAATCCACTATTATGGTCCTTCCATTTGTAAAATCATCCCTCCATCTCATTTCCAATGTTCACACAAATAGGAGAATTGATGAGCATCTCTAAAGATTGTTGGCCAGTAATATCCTACCATGAGGATTTTAATGGCCATCCTCCTTTTAGCATAATGGCCCCAACAAGGATCCTCATGAACATCCTGGAGGATTTGAAGTTCATCACCATTGGAAATGCACCATCATATGAAACCATCAACACAAACCTTATAAAGACTTTCCTTGATCTCCATATAATGTTTGGCCTAGTCAAGAAGCTATTGTTTCTTCTTGGTATCTCATTCCTATGGCAGCTCTTAATTAAGTAGATAGGAGAGGATTTCATCATACTAATTGGAATCCTTGGGATTCAAAACTTTAGTAGTTCAAGAAAAGAGGAGTTCATTTGGGAATTGGTCAGATAAAGGAACTTCATCCTACTTTTTATCCCATCGTAAATAAGACAAGTGATCAGTGACCATATTCTCGGTCCCATTTTTTTCCACCATAGTAAGATTGAACTCTTATAAAATCACCATCCACCATATGACATAAGATCTCACCATTGATTTGTTCATGAGGAACTAGATAGCAATATGATTTATGTGCACAAAAACTTGATATTCAAGCACATAGTACCTAAATTTCTCTAAGGCATATACCACTACCATGAGTTCCTCTTCTATGGTGTTGTAGTTTAATTATGCACCTACAATGCTTCATCTTGTATAACGGATGTAGTAGGGGTGTCTCTGATCATTCAAATGTGTAAGCATAGCTCCCAAAGCATAATTGGATGCATCAGTCATAATGTAAAATGAACTAGACTAATGGAGTGTAGATAGAATTAGAGTTTCCAGAATCTTTTATTTTAACTATTGGAATGCATTCTTACATTTCCTGTTCTAAGTGAAAGGTGCATCCTTCTTTGTTAGCTCTACTAATGATTAAGCGATTTTTGAGAGGTTCTTGATGAATCGTCTATAATAACTATTGTGGCCAAGGAATGACCTTATATCTTTAACTATTTCTAATTACTTGGTTATTCCTTAAATGACTTGTACTTTTTTGTGTTTTACCTTGATCTCGGTGCTCAAAATTATATGCCCCAAGATAATTCCTTCTTGGATCATCAAGTGGCCCTTCTACTAATTAAGCTTTAAGTTAAACTTCATGCAACATTGAAGTACCTTCTTAAGATGGTCCAAGAATTTCTTGAATGTGGCCTCATAGGTAGAAAAGTTATCCATAAAGACTTCTACCCCACTAATAATTTGTTGTTGGAAGATGCTAAGGAACAACTATTGGAATGTAGAAAAGGTATTGTAAAGGACAAATGGCACATTTCTGTATGCAAAAGTTCCCTAGAGACTTGTAAATGTAGTTTTGGCTTGGTCCTTCAGTGCTTTCTAGATTTGGTTATAAGCACTATAACCATCCAAGAAGCTATAATAATAATTCCCTACTATGATATCCAACACTTGGTAAATAAGTAATAATGAAAGTTGATCTTTTGTAAGTTGCCATGTTTAATATCCAAAAGTCTATGCAAACTCTTCATTTTACTCCTTTCTTTGAAACAATAATGAGTGGACTAATCCATTCACTATCCACAATTGAGTAGATAAACCCAACCTTGAGGAGTTGTTCAATTTCCTCTTTGATAACTTGTTTCAATTTAGGGTTCAACCTACACTATGATTACCTTTTTGACTTGATGGAGGGATCTATATAGATACAATGCTAGCATATTCATGGATTTATTCCTGTAAGCTCATGATATAACCAAGCAAAGACTATTGGCCATTTTTTTTACCACCTTAAATAGTTTTTATTTTTGTTCAGGAGCAACTCTATCATTGATGATTATCAACTTGCCATTGTTGAGAGAGGCATATTCCATGTCTGTCGATAAAGCCTTCAATTCAAGGAACTCTTGCTTAAAGTTATTAGGGATCTCCAACTCTCCTAAATCTATTTTATTTTGTGCATTAGAGAGTTATCAATGAAGTGACTCCATTTCATTCATGCTTTCAATATAACTACTGGTAAGACTCTCACATGGTTTCATGCACATGATGGATTCAATTTGATCATCTATTATTAATCACTAGGTATCTTCTTATTTTGTGACTGCTACATATAGCACCTTTGAATCATTGTTATTTTAACACATTGATTTCATGCTTAAAGTGATGCATCTTTGATGGTCCATATTTTCTACATGCAATGACACCTTGTGTCACTGTATGTGATGCATGGAACTCTCTTCTTCTCAACATTAACAAATTTATTTTTCTTAGAAATTTCCAAGGAATGGTCTTAGATCCCCATCCTAACATCGATTGTACCTAAGCATGCCCTTCCCATGATTTTAGGGAAGTTCCCCTTATAATTTTCCACATGGATCACAAGGAAATAAGTATGATAGGACCATCGACAATCAGTGGTTACAATGTCCTTCACTAGCCCCAAAAGGGTAGTAAATGACTGATCTTCCAACTCCAATTTCATGTTGCTCTTTTTTAGAGGCAAGTTCCAAGCCTTGTACATTTCTTGGGAAATCAAGTTAACTCCCAAACTTGAATTTAAGAGAGCGTTGCATGATTCATTTTTTATGATCTATAAGTAAATGAGGGGACTCCTAGGTGTTGTCACATTTAGGCCATTGAATGGAATAAGCTTGCATGACAAAATTAGTTAAGAGTTATTTTTTGATGCTTTATTGGTATTCATAGTTATCTATGAATAATTTTGCGAAGTGGTTATGAGCATAAGGATGAGGTTATGGAAGCAGGAAAATCATTATACTCTTACCAAAGATTACAAGTAAGACTTGAGAAAATCGATCACAAAAAAATTTTAAATATTGCAATATTGAAGACAAGGCCACAAAATTATCAAATAATTTTATATGGAGCACTTTACAACAAGCTTAAGTTCATTGGAGTAAACTAGAGCAAGTATCTAGTTTTCATATTCTAATCCTTGAATGGAAGGAAGCCATATTTAAAAAAAAATCAAATGCAATAGCTAGTGTAATAGCAACACAACTGAATTTGTGAGAATTGGCCATTGAAAGCTATATGTTCAAACAATTTTTATCAGTTTCTGCAACTGTAAAATAAGTGTACTAGTAAGGGCAATTTGTCAAACACTTGTCATGCGTGCTGCATTTGAAATATATCAATCAACATGCCCATATTCAAAATACAAAGAAATCAAAAAATCAAGAATAGGCATTGAATTCATAGCAACAGATAAAAGAAAAAAAAACACAAGCCAAGTATCAAAATATGTCAATATTTTGCTGCCAATCGTGCTTGGATTATTACTAACACAACAACTATAATAGATGGCAAAAAACAAGGTCAAAGGGTTTAAGAGCTAATATTGGCACCTGCATATAAATTTAGAAGAAAAAACACAAGAAGCTCTGAGAGTATTGTTTAAAAATTTTGGGGACCAAAATTTGGGCTATCATAACCCTAAATTGTGTTCGCATTACACTGCTGCATCAGAAAAAAATCTTTCCTTGTATAAAATCCGTGGCACCCAATGAATAAAAAGATTCAAGCCCAGGCACAAATGTAGGACACCAAAAGAACCACAAATTTCTACAAAATAAAATGGAAGAATTAGGTGGCAAAATGGAGTGCATGACATGCTAGGAAACAAGCCCTAAAGTAACAAAGATAAACAAAAAATGCGGTGTGGAAACCCATTCAAAAAAAATCAAGTACACCGCAATCATAGCTGGTGGAAACTGTAACAAAAAACTAATCATGATAAATAGGGGCATAATTATAAAACTTTGATGGAAGCAGCTTAGGATTGCAATAACTATGCATTTTTTTTGGAGTGTGGCACATGGAAGTATCACCAAACATAGTGATAGGGTGTTGCTCTGTAGAGGTCTCTAGTTGCAAAGGATGTGCTAAGCATTGATCGTAGTGGCAGTTCTAAACAAGGGTTTCTTATGGCCTGGTGAAACACGTAGGGCATGGTCTATTCACCATGGCAGAGATTTTGGATGCAAAGGTTTAAGAAAAATATTTCTTTTGGGAATATGATGCATTGCTTTAACGCGGTTAAAACTATATAATATTTTACCTTGCTTGCATGGTTAACCCGTTGGTCATGTATTGATTAAATTTTTATATACTATTTGAAAAATTTGTGTAAGAGGTTATTGATGGATGAGACACTTGTCAATTATGATAAATATTTCTTAAAATTTGTGATAGATCTTCATGATATGGCTCCAAAGGACACATTTGGCCACCATACCTAATTTTTCTATGGTAGTCATGATTAAATTACCTTGAAGATTATAATCACCAGATACTTGGCTTTATTTTCTATAAGGGTCTAGACTTCCTATGGAAGTTGCAACTAATTATAAAAATATATATGTAATTTGAGAAAATACATGCCAATGTTAGCATGATTTTCTCCTAACTTGTTGGGCAAGTAATGTCTTCATAACTTGTTGCGCAAGTTGTAACTTCCTAACTTGGTGAACAAGTTATCTAGGATATTTTGTAAACCCTAACTAACTATGGAGCACTATAAAAAGGCTTCAAAAGGTAGCTAGAAGCGGCTTTTGGGGGGATGCAAAAAAAAAAAGCAAATAAAGAAAACATTTTAAACATTACTTGTTAGATGGCTTGCTAAAGACATCATTTCAGCTGCTTTGTTTTAATGCTATGAGTTATATTCTTCCCATTTTGTTTAAATTGCTTAGCTAGTGGTTTAGATAGTATCATGTTTGGCATTTAAAATTAGGATTTTTAGATTGCTCTTATAGTTCTTGTTGCATGATAGTAGTTTCCTTTTGAAATCTACCATAGAAGAGCTTATGTTTAAAAGCCTTAAGAGAAATTTATTAGTAAAATTTATTATTATGTAATATTTAAGAACCACAATTAGGATTGCTATAAGAGAGCCTCTACAGTAGACATGCTATTGAGTAATCAATAGCCAAAAGGGTTAAAAAAATTTTGGTATTTTGATGGGACTGAAATAGCTTCTTTATTTATAAAGTGAGTCTCGTAGTATTTCAATTAGAAATTGTCAAATCTTTTGAAGGTTCTGTTGAATGTAATTGTTGACAACTATTATCTAGCCAAAATAGAGTCTCATATGTAGTAGTTTACATAGCAATTTTTGGTAGCATAGTAGGATTTGTCTTGAAGAAATTTCTTGTGTGAGCTTAGAAAGTTTGAACAATTTGTAGATATTGAATTTGGGATAGCTTTATTGCGAAGTTTTTCCTCATATCAATTTAACTTGTCTAAATATTTGAGATTATATACAAATTTTCTTTTTTTTTCTTTCTTTTTCTAAGTCCATTGAATCTCGTTCTATTTCTAGTTTTCTTATGTAATTTTTCTATCTCTTTGGGGAAAATTAGAATTAGATTGGCAGAATTGTGCTTCAATGTTTTTGCAAAATTTTATTTGTTACAAGTAGGTATTATAAGAAATGCATAAACTAGATGATTAGAAAAAATAGGAATTTCCACCAATTCACAGTATTTGACAAAGTTTGGCCAAATCTCTTTATGATAGCCATTTATAGCTTTTTATATTCAGCCCAACCATTTCAACATTCACAATAGCAAACACATACTCATTTTTAACCACTAAGTTTATTTGGAGGTATTTAGGCCTTGGTGTTGTCAAAGACCAGCAAGCACATAAACCTTGTTTGAGGACACTCGTTGGTGGTCGCATCTCATATGGTCGCCAACACTAGGAACATATCTTTTCCTAGGAAGATGGCCAACCTTGATTCAATCTGTGACCACATGGATCAACATGACTTTGTTGATTTGAAAAGATGTTTAGTTTAAAGGTAGCATGGTAGAATTTTCAAAGGTAGAGATAGTAGGGTTAGTAGCCATGGGTATTTGTGAGGGCTTCAAAGGGTACTAGTTCTAAAAAATGATCTCTTATGAGGCTTTGGTTGAGGACCACTTGAAAGGATATATGGCTATAGATTCACCACCCTCTCAACATTTCATTATTATGGTTGTGTGGGGATTTCACCCTACATGGATAGAGTAGGTGACAAAGGTGTAGTTGGTTAAGGTGTAGGAGTTGATGGGTGCTATATAAGATGAAAGAAAAAAGAAGACTCTTCTCTTGTATAATGTGCTCTATAGTATTCTAAAGAGTAGTGGTGGTAAGGAAAGAAGGCATGAATAAAGGAGACATGCAAGGATATAGGCTGCTGAACATAATATCCATAAGGGTCAAGTTGTCTATAGGGATATTGCTACTGTGGTGGTGGCATCCTCCATAACTGTGGATGTTTTCACTACCAGTGTTGCTCTTGAATCTATGGTGGCACTCCACTTAGGTAATACATTTGTTGGTGGAACTACTACATATAGTTTCCTTGTGGATAAGGAAACTACCTAGGTGCTTGTCACTTTGCTAATCTAGAATTTAATGCGTACACCCTAGATTTCTATAGATGTGACATCACTAGGCAACATCTCTTAGGATATTTTTATTAGCATATTTCACATCTATCATCATCTATTTTGGAATTTTCAACCTCCTCAACTATTGCAAATTTACTCTTATACTTGTAATATTCCTATTTTGCATCCTTTCTCTTCCTTCTTTCTTGATCACTATTCCCTTGGACTTTTTGCTTCTTTGCAATTTTCAAAGCTATTTGAAACTTCTAATCTAAGTAATTTGACATCTTATCTACCTTAACTGATATTTCAATAATACATTTTTATATCGGCAAGGTTTTCCTTTGTACCACTTCATTAAGTGGTGCTTCCTCCTTAGTGACATAGAAATGCATCTCCCTTTTGTGAATGGAGGAGTCTTTGTTATACTCTTCTACACTTTCATGTTTTTTGATCTATCCCTCTTCTTTAGCCATCTAATCAATTATTCTTTGGATTTTATGGGCCTATAATTTAGAAAGTCTACCTTAAGCATAGACTCCAAAGGTTTTCCTTGTTTCACTCTTAAGCCCATATATGAAATGGTAGAACTAATCCCTTTAGAAGTATCCATGGCCCAAGAATTAGTGTAGAAGAGAATATTACCTACACAAGGCTACATTCAAGGATTCATGATTGCCTTGTTTCCATCTTTGGATCTATCTCCACAAGTTGGACACTTTGGATTACATTTGGTATTTTTCATTAAAGATTTCCAACATAGTACTCCATCAGCAAACAAATTTCATTTCTAAGGACTAGTACCAACCTTCATCTTCCTTGATGAGTGTCCCTTGGAATAGCTTTAGCTTCTGTCATTCATTCTCTATGTTCTGTAAGGCATAGGCATTGTGAAAGACTTGAAGATGGCTCTGTGGATCTGAATTATATCCCCTTCAAACCTGGGGATATTGTTCATATCCAACCTCTTAATTCGACTATCTTTCAAGTGGCTTGTTGAAATTCTAACTACCTTTGAAATGTTCAACATATTTTGGGTAGCCAACAGAGGCTCATCATCATCATAATGATCTTGGTGGCCCCTATCATGGCCATGATGTCTATGATGAGTCTTGCTATGTCTTGTTTCTTGATGATGCTCCTTTCCTTGTTGTCATCCTTGCTCCTATTCTCGACCATCCTAGTGGGATTTGCGTTCATCTCAATCCCATCATTCATCTCCATCCCAAGCTCATCTATTCCTCCTTCTCTCTCAACTCCTCTCCCCCCTATTGAAATTTGAGGATAAAGAATAAGGAGAACTAGCAAAACAATGTCTACTAGTTCTTCTACTTTGGTTGCTACCCTAATTAGGTTGGCTTGCTTTGTCTTTATGCTTGTCATTATCCTTTCCTTTGAATGAGTGGCTATGGTTGTTGTCTTTTGAAGCTCCCTGGTCTTGAGAACCATTCTTTCCCTCACCCAAGTTATCCAAAATTGACTACAACCTTTGGCTAAAGGTCTCCTCATCATAGAAAGGAGGAGATTTTGTGTCTTGGGATTGGCCTTAAAAGAAGTCCTCACCTTTGTTATGTTGTTGCAAGAATAATTAGGTTGAAACCTGCTTATCCTTAGAGGCTTCAAATCATGCCTTCATCTACATATCCTTCTTATGCTAGGCATCAGTAGGATGATAATCATGATAAGTATAGTATTGGACTTCATACTCTGCATTGAGTGTAATGATGCCCATTCTAATCAGATTACTCATGAGCATGCTAGAAACTAATTGTTTGGAAGGAAACACAATGTTTCCTTCCATATCCCTCCAAAGTAGTTGTTTGTCTTAATGTAAGATGAAAGTGAAATTTGAATTATATGGATTCAGATGAGTGTAGACAACACAAAGTCGTTGGGGCATTTTTTGAACCTCCTATCACTAATTAGATGTAACTATAAATAGTGGAGGTTCATCCCTGCAAGAAGAAGTCATGTTAGCTTTCACTAAAAACAATGTGCTTATTCATATTTCCTTAATGATTTATTGTTGATTGGTCCTAACGTCTTTGTATAATGTCATGATCTTTTTCTACTTAGCGCAATTAGCTAAACTAAATCCCTAGCAATAGTGCCAATGATGAGCAGCAAGTATACCCTATGTCCAACCATACGAATCACAAGTGTGCACTAGTGATCTAGTTGAATTTTGTTGACTTAGTTCCTAAGTTCATCTATAAACAAAGATTGTGAACCTAAAAGGCATGTGATTGTTCTTCCTAACTCTCACTTTGTATGCTCCTACATATGATTAAGTGTAAGTTAAAGCATATGATATTTGTTTCTATTTATATTTTTATCTTTTTATCTTAATTTGTAGGTAAAAGGATGAAGAAATAACTATGATCTCTTTTGACTACCTAATTGATCTAAAGGTTAACTATCCTATCATAAGTAGTCATTCCCACCTTCTGTACACATCTTGAACTAATGTTAATGCTACTGGGTTACCAAGCAATGATTATTGGGCATACCAAATGGTCACTACTAGGATTACCAAGCATTGTACATTATGCTCGAAGTGGTTGCATTTATGATTTCATTATTAATTGCTTTTAATTATTATAACAGAGAATGTAAAATGCATGTAAAGTAAAATGTTGATAAGAGAGATTATGCTAGCCTAAGTGTTTCAATGAATATCAAAAATCTCATCTTTATTGTTGTTCACATCAAAGTATTCAGGTACATGATGCTCAAATAAAGATTCATACAATCTCTTAATTCACACTACAGGCACTCACATGAAAATATTCCAACTCTAGAAATAACAAACTACAAGAGATTTTCTACACTATGGACTTAATGTGCCATAAATGTAGTTGATATGCACATTTATATAGGCTTATTTACATCAGGGTCAATGCATGCCTGTTGACGCACCCAATTGACTATGCTTTATTGGGATCCATATTAGTTTGTCCTATATATAATAAATAACAATGTATAAATATAAATCTAATTGATGAATTGGATGTAAAGTGAAAAATAAAACTTCTTTTCTTATTTAATTTGTCCTATGTAGATTTTTGGACTTACAAATTTGGTTTTAGCTCTAGCCAAAAACCAACAATTAGTTTCAAAGTAATGAATCTTTGCTCAAGTCCATGAAATTACTACAATATTGATTTGAAGAAATTGAAATTAATCTAGTATGCTAAGGTACCAAACACTAAGATAAATCCAAGTTTTTTTAGCATTGATTTAAAGGTAGTTATATATAACATAATACTAAGGCCTTAATAAAAATGAGACTTTTACAAAAAATTAATCATGTGTTTCAGCTTTAGCCCAAACACCTTTTGAATCATGCATTAACTCCTATAATTTTGCAATTTATCTTTGGATTACACATTTATTATCAATAAGAATCAACATGAAGTTAACTATAGCATTATGTTAATATGTGTTTCCACAATGTCTGTAATCTTTCTTGCATAACTATTTTTAAAAAAAATATTTTTTTTTGATGGGTAATCCAAAGAATGAAAAATTTAACGGCCAAGGTTTTCATACTTGGTAAACAAAAATGAGACTTATTTTAATTAAAGAAGATTTATTAGGTTACATTTCTAGCACAATCCAAGAACCATAAGATGTAGACAAAAGAATTGAATGAAAGGCTAAAGATGAAGTAGCATTCTCCTTTATTGGGCTTTCTCTTGCTAATCCTTATTTGCATTTAATCAAGCCAAATGCTACATCCAAGGAGATATAGAATCCTTTGAATTCTTTATTTGGTTCTTAAATTTTTTCCACTACACTTTCATTGAAACAATAATTATTCATTTTAATGATGGCTGAAAGTGATAATATTGTGGCACATATAAATAAATTTAATTCTATTCATGCTCAACTAGCTAGAATAAATTGTGCAATTAGTGATGATGATGGTAAGGCAATTTTATTGAATAGTATGCCAACTTTCTTTGCAAATGTACTTTTTACAGTTAAAAGCACAAATGCTAATCTTAAAAAGGTAATTTCTACCTTAATGGAAGAGAGTGAAAATGTCCTTGGGTAGGCCACTTTTGGAGATCAAGCCTTGATATATACTCTAAGAGGATTAATTTCAAAGCAATCTAGAAAGCCTTGTTTATATTGTAAAAAACTAGGTCATTTTTGGATTAATTACAAGGTTTAAGCTCATGATGTGCTAAATGGAAAAATCAAAAAATTCAACTCCTTCAGAGCCTTTGAAGATGGTAAAGATGAAGAGGCTCTAATAAAAACATCAAATACTTTTAACCAAGATAAAACTAAAACCACCACTTGGTGATGAGAATCTTTAGTAATAAGAACACTTGTGATGATATCATGCATGCACATCATTGTTGAGGAGATACATTGGAGAAGAGATTAATTATAGTGAAGAGATTTTTTTTATTTTGGTTATTGTATACATAAAAAAATTAATTTTATTTCAAGTGGTATGGAAAAATTTTAATTAAAATTTAGTTTTCCTTGTGCTTGTAGAAATAAGGCTATGTTGGGGGCTTATTCCAACTAAAGTTTAGTGTGTCTTATGATGGTTAAGACTAGTAGACTTACCATCAAACGGGTAATTGCTAATATTTTTCTTGCTAAAATAACATTATGGGAATGTCCACATATTTGAGCCTTTTTTAGTTATTAAGGATTTATATTAAATAATATATTCAATGGGTCTGCCCATGTATCGGAATTAACAATTAACAAAATTTAGTTGGAAGGTCAAAGTCAGTTTCTCCAAAATTAGTTGAGATCCATAAATAGTGGAATATGGGTCCATATTAGTTTATTCCATATATAGTAAACAAAAATGTATAAGTATCCATCCAATTGATGAATTGGATGTGCTGTGGAAAATAAAGTTTCTTTTCTTATTTAATCTAGCCTATGTGGATTTTTGGGCTTATATATTCAATTTTAGCTCTGGCCAATAACTAATAGTTCATAGAGTTACAAGAACCCATGCTATCAGCTAACTTCTTATTGCCTAGTTCCTTAGCCACCTTCTTATCTAAGTGGCTAGCCGAGTCATAAGTAACACCCTTCATCATAGTTGATGGGTAGCAAGGTACCCCTACACTCAACCATACAAATACAGGCGTTCATGCACGATCTAGTCGAACTCCGCAGACGGGCTAGTTGTGGTATGTAGATCATAACATGTTGATCGCAGTTTGGTGTCTTCCCACCTGGACTAGTATTTGCTTTATCATGTATGGTTTAGTCCAGAGTGAGGTGTATGATGTGGACCTAAACTAGTGCTACTCCTAGAGGCAATGGAAAATAACTTTGTTTAAACTAATAAGCAATAAGAAATTAAGTCTAAGCTAATGGGACATGGGAGGAGAGAGTCTAAACTAGCCTAAGTGCAATGAGCATCCGTTCCTTAATCATCTGTACACATCTTGGACCTCATGCACAACTACTACTAGGATTACCAAGCGCAGATCCTAGGTACGCTACTAGGTTACCAAGTGGTCATACTTAAATGCTCGTGATTAAGTCGTACTCATTTTGCATTTAACAATAGGAATAATAAATGATGGCAAAGAAATATTAACTAAAAAGATAATAAATAACAATAACAATTAAACAATTAAAACTAAGTGAATGCTGCAATGATGAAGTAATCTCAATCTTTATTGCTGATGATGTGCATGTCCAAGTACGTCACACTCGAATAAAGGTTCCGTACAATTACAAGCATCACACTGCGGGCATGCACTTGGGAAAATAAGCTAACTTTTACAGAAACAAACTACAAAAGCTTCCCCTACAATTAACTAAAAGATGCCTAAGTGTGGCAGAAGCACACTTATTTATAGGCTAGAACAGACATTGCATAAACAAGGCTACGTATACGGGGCCTAGTATACGCAACCTGCCTAGTATACAAGGCCTAGTATATGAGGCCTAGTATACGTAGTCCCGATAACCATGATTCATCAATAGTGTTATGAATCACTATCAACCACTAAGAAGAGAAATTCTCCTTTTTTTTTATTCTTCCACATAATATCCTCTTGATAACAACTACAAGGTAAAATAATGTTTCTTACCAATTTTAACCTATCCTACCTTTCTCAATACAAGGGCAAACCATAGTGAATCTTCTCACATTGGCTCCATTATTAGATTCATCCACTGTAACTATTAAATCTCTTGCTAAGGAATCTAGTGCAAGCAAAATCAATCCTCTCCCAACCATAACTTTAACACATAAGGATTTTGATTCATACTTGTATTTTGATGATTATCATACCACTCAAGGTTCTAGTACAACTTATGTATTCATTGCAAATTTATGAATCCTATCTATCAAATTTATAAATTTGCTTTCCCATGTACCAACAATGTAGCTAAATACGATGGTCTTAACCAAGGTTTACTCCTAGTAATCCAACTAGGAATCAAGAGTATTTTGGTTTATGGTGATTCCCAACTAGTTAGGGGCCAAGTTAACCATGAATATGCTTGCAAAGCTAAACATCTACAACCTTATTCTAACTTGTTTATCAGCATAGAAAAACTTTAAAAAATAAATTTTAATTATAATTCAATAACTTAATAAAAGCTCAATTTAACATGACCAAAGACTTTAATTAACATCATTATAAAAATCTACAAGAATGTAAATGATAGTTAGAAGCTTACTCGACAGCCAGGTTGAAGAATAGGGCTTAAGCCTTATGGATCTGGCCAATGAAAGTGAAACGTAAATTTTAATTTTATTGGGTCCGGAGACTTTCGACCGATATGGTTTGAAATTTATAAAAAGTGGTAGCCGTATCAAGATCATTATCCCTCTAATTGTTAGTACTCATTGCTGTATACATTACTGCTTCACTGTGCTGGCAGTTATGTTAAGTCGAAGTTAAAAATAGTAACACAAGTAATCAGGTTCATCAATTGATGGAGTGCTCCGTCGTTTCTGGATGAAATTATTAAGTTTACGTTTGATGTACGAGAAAGTTAAGAAGTAGAAGAGAGCGTACGAGGGGCCGACGAGAGGTGCTTCTCGCTTCGAAATACTGTTTGAAAGAGATGCGAAATGCAAGATTAAGATTGAGTGAACAAATTTACATTACAATTACATTTGCATGCGTGATGACCTACCTCTTTTTTTGGATTTTTTTTTTTTTTTTGTTTGCTTAGGACAGCGATAGAGAGAGGTATAATAGCAATAAGTGTGTCTAACCCCTGCATATTCGTCAAACCTGGGACTGGTCATGCCGTGCATCAACCCAACCCAACCCAAATGGCAACCACACCAGGGAGTAGCGCAGGTGCCTAAATGTAACACAAAAAAGCCATATTTGTAACAACATTAAACGTAGTGCATAAACATAATCAATTAATGGTACACGAGAGAGATAGATGTGGTATTCTCAGCCTTACAGTCGCATGACTTGACTGTAACTCCAACGACGCCGCCAACACCGACTCTAGTGTAGTCTGTTGTTAACAATCCCGTGCTTAAGACCAAAGCGTGATCAGGTTGAGGTTGAGGCTGAGGCTAAGGAGGCTGAGATTGCCGCATCAGCGGGATTGTCATGGCCCATGCCGGGGCTATGACCCGAAGACGTCAGCCTCAACGCCATAGCTTCCACTTCCGCTGCTGTAGCTCTACCTCTACCTTTACCTGTACCAGGTGAAGGTCGAGCCTCTACCTGTATTATGAGGCCTCTCGATTTTAACAATAGCATCACCAACACTAGTACCAACACGTATCTTTTTCTTCATCATCATGGTAACCTTATCCTTAAGCTGGCCGTTGCTTAAGCTTAGCTTGTAACCTTAAGTTGATATATGATTGAAAGAGCAGCGCAGCGCAGCCAAGAAGAAGTGATGTGATGAAGGAAGGGATGAATGGAGGCACGTATTTAAAGAGCAGCACCGGCTACAACTGGCAGACATGGTCACATGGAGGCGTATTTGTTTATGAAGCAGGCCAGGTGATGCTGCTGCTGCTTGTGCGTGTTTATTGCCATTGCCATAAATATCCTGCTCCTGCTGCTGTTCTTCCTTCTTTCTCGCATACCGTGTGTACGTGTCTGAGATTTTGCATTTTCCATGCAAGCAGGAGAGATTCCTCCTTAAACTAACATTATGGCGCCCAAGCGCTCTTGGGAATTGGAATGTACTTACTCTACACTTATCATGTTCAGTTGCGCATCCTTAAACAATTACGGAAACGTCAATCTGGGAACATGAACTTATCATTTGTGTCTCGTCGTTTCTCCATCTTGTGTAAATTTTAATGGTGTTCCAGCTTCCCAGCCCCATGGTTCAAGATCGGGAAATGGAATTAAATGTTACAACATCATAGCATGCGTGGTATTGCCATCTTCCTTCCAATTCGCTGGGAATTCGCCCCGCCTTAGAAAATAAATGGAATGGTTCGTATGGTAACTACATCCATTTTCTAATTCTACCCACAATCTGATACATACATACCAACTACCAATCTCCTGCACCAACATTTGCACTGCACTTACCTATATAATATTGAAAAAGTGTGCATGGTATGCTATGACATTATATTATATTTGCACCAACATTAGCACTGCACTTACCTATATAATATTGAAAAAGTGTGCATGGTATGCTATGACATTGTTGATGCATAAATTTTGGTCATGACAACACCTGTGAAAACTCG
>MNCI01010141.1:633261-684841 GCA_015680685.1 Gnetum montanum | reverse complement strand
CACCCCTACCACAACATTGTTGTGCGTGCCGCTATGTTGACATAAGGGAGCAATAAAAATAAATATATATTACTACAAAGGAAACATATCATATGTTTTATTTTACAAACCTAACACAAATGCCTTGTAATTGGTAAATTCCTTGGGAAATATGGAAGCCATATTTGTGATTGTTTATCTTCATCAAAGATATGGATCTAGTCAGATTCAGCAATCTCATCATCCATGAAGAAGCGAATGTGTCTCTTCTCAAATGCTTTCCAAAAAGATTTCCATGTGGGAGGCTCAGGATACTTCTTTCTCACAGTCTGCCACCATTCGGATTCCTTTCCATGCAGCTGCAACATAGCCAGCATAGCCTTTTGCTCGCTTCTGATCTTCATTCTCTAGAAAACCTTCTCAATTTCAGTAACCCATTTCCTGGGCTCAGCTCCATCACATACCGGTGGTGAATGCATGAAGAATTCCATCCAAATCTCTACATTAGAAATATATTTCTACAAAACTATGTCATGTTTCTAGAACTGTTGCCTCCACATTTGACCTACTCCGTCGAAGGCTGCTCCCCGTACGAGCGCACCAACTTCACCTGTCGTGATATGTATGAGATGCTCATCGACAATGACTGCACCATCAATCCTCGCCACGACCACATGTCACGGGATCCTCAGGGTTGCAGGAGTTCGCAACAGCACCTAAAATTTCCAACAGAGCAGCAGCTAACAGAATTCAAGGCAGGCGCAGTGGCTGAAGAAAGATATAGTGGGCGCTGACGGAGAGGACGGTGGTGGCACAGGCACAGCATTTTCTATGTACACCGATAGAAACGCGCAGCTGTGGCATTCATGAAAATGGCCATGGTGTTAGTGAGTCCATCAGGGTTTTTCGCTGGTTTCTGTAGGGTTTCGAGTCAGAATCAAAATTTCCAGCAGAGCAGCAGCGAAAAGAGCAGTGGCAACAGAGCAACAGCAGCACAATAGAGGCCAAGCGGTGGTGGAATGGTGGCCGTCGTGGCCGCTGTCACCGATTGAATCGTGAAACGTGGCCCCTAGGAGAGCCGAAGCCATATGAAACATCTGCAGCGACATCAGGCAACGTCCATGCTATGGTATTAGCAAAGACAATATTGATAATCAATGTGAAGATGAATCCGAATATTGCCTCTGGTGTTGGGAGGTCAATGATTTGAAATTGCTTCTGAAGTCCCAATGTGAGTTTATTACCATTAGAAGGAAATGCTGAAAGAAGATCAAAGAACGAATGTCCACTTTGTCAAATATGATATTTGCATTGTCAACTGAATGTGGAGGCGACATAAACTTATCCAAAGCAGAGGAAAAGCTTATGAAGTCGGATGATGAAATGAGCAACAACTCCATGGTTACTATCTCTACTACTATATGATGTAAATAACAATAAAATATTTTATGATTTAAAAAGGGAATTTTTGCAACAATTGTTCAAAGTCCCATGTGAATTGAACACTTGTCAATGGAAATGGTGGTTATAACCACCACAAAGGCCACTTGTCAACTACAACCTCTTTTGTCTCCAAAATGGCCACTTGTCAACTAAATGGGCTACTTCTCAACCACCAAGGACACTTGTCACCTACAACTTGTTTATCTCCATGGTGACCACTTGGCAACTGAATGAAGACACTTGGCAACTAAGTGAAGACACTTGGCAACTGAATGAAGACACTTGGCAACTAAATGAAGACACTTGGCAACTGCATGAAGACACTTGGCAACTACATGAAGACACTTGGCAACTGCATGAAGACACTTGGCAACTGAATGAAGACACTTGGCAACTACATGGGACACGTGTCAGATGCAGCATTTTTATCTCTTTTGTGGTTGAAACCACCCAAAGTTGTTGTAACTTACCTAACTTGTTGGGCAAGTAACCTCCTAACTTGTTGGCCAAGTAATCTCCTAATTGGTTGGCCAAGTTACTTGGGAGAGAAGTTAGGTGAGATATTTTTAAGATATTTTTGAAAATGTAACTTCCCTACCTACCTTGGAATCCTATAAATAGGCTTCAAGGGTCAAGGAGGAAAGATCATCACACATCAAGAAGGAGCATCATCATCACACTTGGAAGATTTGTAAAGAAGATTGTTTGCAAGATGGCTTGCTAGAATAAAGATTTCAGCCTCTTTGTCATGGTCCTGTGAGTTATGCATTTCATTTTTTTTTTTTTTTAATTGCTTAGCTAGTGGTTTAGGTAGTATCATTCTTGGCAAGTAATTTTGGGATTTTTAGATTGCTCTTATTGTTCTTGTTGCCCAATAGGAATTTCTGTTAAAATTTTGCCATAGAAGCGCTTGTGTTCAAAAAGCCTTGAGAGCATTTTAGTAGTAAATTTCGTTATTGTGCAACGTTTGGGAACTGCTATTGGATTGTTGGAAGAGAGCCTCTGTTTGTAGTCACGCCGTGGAACAATTTGGTAGTCGAGAGGGTTCAGAAAATCTTTGGTATTTTGATGGGACCAGAATAGCTTCTTTTTATCTTTAGAGTGATTTTCCGTGTTATTTCAATCAGAAATTGTCAAGTCTTTTAAAGGTTCTGTTTAAATGCAATCGTTGACATCTACTGTCTAGCCAAAATGGAGTCTCGTACATGGTAGTTTACGCAGCAATTTTTGGTAGTACAGTAGGATTGTCTTGAAGATATTGCTTGTTTGAGTCTTGGAAGTTTGAACAATTCATAGATATTGAATTTGGAATAGCTTTATTGCGAAGTGTTTACTCGTGTCATTTTACCTTGTTTAAATATTTGAGGTCCACACAAATCTGCTTTCTTTTCTTTCTGTCTATTTCCTTTGAATCTTGCTCTATTTCTAGTTTTCTTGTGGAACTATCTCTTTCTCTGGGGAAAATTAGGAGTAGATTGCGGAGTTGTGCTCAAATGTTTTTGCAAAATTTTATTTGTTACAAGTAGGTATTATAAGGACCACGTAGACTAGGCAGTTGAACAAAATAGGAAATTTTCAACAACTCACAGTACTTGGCAAAGTTGGTTGAATCTCTTTAAAGTAAGTCATTTGTAGTTTACACACAATGCAATCGTTACATTTCTCACAACCGCACGCCTTAACAGCACACACACATACTCACATTAACTACAGAGTTTATTTGGAGGTATCTGGGCCTTGGTGTTGCCAGAGACCAGCAGGCACCTAAATCCTATTCGAGGACACTCGTTGGCAGTCGCGTCCCAAACGGTCGCTAACAATAATCATATAAGTATTTTGGAATGACTATCTTTATGTATCATGATATTATTTCTTATGATATTATTGATCATATTCTTGAAGTTTTTTTGTGGTTGAAATGTTTAAAGGTGGTATTCCTCAAAAGTTATTTAATGATACAACTATTAGATTAACCACCCTCTAGATAGGTTGACTGATCTAATAATATCAAAATATTAGAAGTTAAAAAATATAAACTTTCCTAGTTGATTGAGTAATCCAAGGTTGAGAAAGTGAAGAATTTATTTTTTTCTTAATTTCATTAGAAAGATTAACCACATGATGCAAATGTGCTAAAGGCTTCATTTTGAAGTAGAATAGAATTGAAGAGAAGACCATTGCACTCATGCCAATAAACTAGGCTAAAGCCAAAGTACTATAAAAATTTTGTGTATTTCTTTCTTACTTTTATTCTATTTCTTTAGTAGCTTAGATCTTGGATTGATCTATGTTCATGGTTAGAGCTTGATCAATTTGTGTTAGTATGTAGTTTTCTCTTGATTGATGTATCACTTAGCTCACATTTAATCTCAAGTTATTTTTCAGATCTACTTTATTAGTTTTATCATTCTATTTAGCTTCTTTCTAGGATGTTTTTTGATCCATAATATTTATAGAGACATGATGGTGAGAAGCGTTCATTATCCATCTTGCACAAGAGTTTTTAAGTCTTATGCTTCTGATATGATTTTGAGATTCTTAGCATTTCTCTTGGATAGAAAAATAATTGCAAACTAGAATGGACTTACATGTGTTAGATGAAAAAACACCAAGTACTCATGCTATATTGGAGATAGATACTATTATCATATAGTAAGAAACTAGGTTGTGTTGTGATGTTATATACTCATGATCAAAATAATAATAAATGCCTTTGTTTAATAGATATCTTATGGATGAAGGTATCATTCATATTTTTTATACTAATTTTTTGAGACTCCTTTACATTTTATGGTGATAATAATAATGTGATTAATATTTATATAAATCTAACATTTCATTTTAAAAACATATATTTTCATTCAAGAAACCACATTGAAGTTGGCAATCTAGAATTTTAAGAAGTAACTTTCTCATATTTTATGTAGAGAACAAACAAAGGGTTCTTATCATCTTAAAATATCTAAATAAGATTTGGTTCACATATTTGAGAACATTACAAGTAGTAAATATTCATTCATGAAAAGCTTAGGTTACAACTCTTCTCTTACAATAAGTATTTATAGGCTTAGAAACATGGAAGGTTTCATTCATGGAGAAAAACAAGAAGCTATAATGCCTTGTGGCCAAGTAATGTCAATTGACTATCCAAATTCATATTTAATAGATTCATACATGTCCTTATACTAGTCATAACTAGAAGTTGAATTAAATAGTCAAATAACATCTATGAGTAGTCTATATAGTAGATTTCAAATACTAGGGCTAAAGTATAAAGTCTTAATACCTTTCTCATTGTACCCACTCTTCTAATTTGTTTTTTTAGTTCATATTAACTTATATCTTTTTCACTTCAATAATTGTTATTTTTTGGTAATAATGTTCTTTTAAATTTCTACTTGAAATCATTGTGTACCTTTCATTCATGAATACTTCTCTTAGAANCCAAAATTAGAAGCTTACTATTTAAAAAATTTTTTGAACCATAGTCAAGACAATAGTCATGATTTTGAAAAAATGTTAAATCTATTTAGTAGATCAACTTTGTAATCATGATTACTATATATTATAAAATTACATCTTAAAATACATCAACATGACATTTAAGTTCCTAATTATACTACAAAATTACACTCCAAAATACATCCAAAAATACATGAACATGATATTCATTATCTTGGTTACATAAAGATTAAAATTTACGTAATACATAGCTTCTCATGGATTTTATGCATAATAAATTATATTACAAAAATGATGGTAACTACCATAATCAAATGTACTACTATGTCAATGGATTTGGTGTGACATCCCATCCAAGGATATCATGGTAAACATCAAATATACATTATATTAGACATTATTTGTAAGAAGACAATATACCAAACAATAAATATATGTAACATTCAACATTAGGTGTAAAGGAAATAATAGAGAAAGTACATAAAAAGATAGAAAAGAATGCTTTATTGATACGAAACGAAGTACCCAAATCATGCTTTGAGAGTATTCCTTGGGATTATCTTCCTTCAATGTCTATCCCATAAAGGAAATCCAACACAGCCATCATGGTTATGCCTATAACCAGCCAAAAGAGATGGCCAGTTCACTTCTTGTCCCATTTCACCTGGCTCTCATGACTTGCCTTCCCAACTCTACCACTCCATGTCTAGCACAATCTCAAAGCCTACATATAAATTCCTTAGGTCAAACCCCCAAAGGTTTCCTCAAGAGACACATTTGTTATTACATTATGCTCTTTTAGGTCTTAATTAAAACATGCCCTTTTGGGTTTTTAATGATAATGATAATACTTTTTATGAAGAGACATCATCTTCATTATATAGTAGGATCATTTGGGCATGGGAATGTAATAATCTACCTTGCTTAGGTTTTGTTCATCCTCAAACAAGTCCATGTTTACTATCTTTCTATAGCTCTAATGCATCTTTCATGATCCTATATTCCAATAATTTGATTTCTCCTTTGAACTTGAAGTTGTTTCTTGCTTATTCTACAACAACACACATGTAATAAAAATATATGAAAAATTAAATATTACCTTCTTAATACTACCTCACTTTCTAAGATAATGACAAGAGGTGAATTAAAGATCTACCATCCACTAATCACCAGTCCTAACTAGGGTCACACAAAGTGCAACTTGGATCTAGTTACCCAGGTGAAGGTAGGGAAATTTCTTTATTTTCAATTTTCATTATCTTATATATTTTACTTATCTAATTAAAATATAAATTATAGAATAAATAAAATAATAAGACTTATCAAAAGTAAGGGTGAGTTTCTTCTTGATCTTGATCAAACTTATGAACTGATGGAAGTAATTGTAATTTTTCCATAAGTTGTATATGATCAAATGGACTTTTTTGAGATGGAAAAGCTTGATCTTGATTCTTCTTAAATTATTCATTAGAGATTAACTCTAGTAACATGGTAACTTGGAAGAATTGAACATCATACCAAATATAATCTAAGGTCTAAGTGAAGAGTGTTGTTAATGCATCCTCATTAATCATAGCAAAGTAATTAGTAAACTATGATTCTTGATTAGTATTATCCAACATCATTTTCTCCTGAATTCTCAGATCTAATTTATTGACTGAAGATTCAAAATAAGAAAAATAGTCATTGGTCAATGAAATTTCATGTTAAATTGAGGGAAACATCTTCTTCAAATTAGGTTCATCTTCCAAAGATTCCTTTACATATCCATATTTTAAGAATTAACAAACGCAACTTCCAACTTTCACATTGAAGTCTCCATAAAGAACAATTGGCATTAGATCAATGTAACTTAGGAATAACTAATTCTTCAAACTTTCTTCTATTTTCTTAATCAAGTATGCTCCTTTACATAGTCTAACATTTGAACATGTGGGTTAAACAATTAAATGTGTGTTGATTACACATACATATCTTTCTGATAACTAGATTTTTAGAATCACTACCAAGGCTATGTGGTTTTTCTAAAATCTTAACTATTATTTATTTCCCATTACTTGAAGTTCTAGAATTTCAAAAATCATATTTTCTAAACTCCATTTAAATCTTTGTACTAATTCAAACTTGTCTTTTTTATAAAAGACTGCACAACCATCCATGTTGTGATTTCTATGATAGGCTAATATGTATGACTCAAAAGAATAACTTTCACAAGAACCTTTTTTCTTATAAATAACTCTATATCCTATATTTTTTTGGAATTGGCATATAAATTCCCATGGAAACACTTCTTGTAGGCATAAAAAATTAGCATCCGAATCTTGTAACTTTGTTAAGATGTGTGCGCATCAGTACTCATGTCAATCCAAGGCCCATGGTGGACATAGTGAATGTTGTTTCTCACTCACTAAGGATCTTGAAAGCATGTTCTATGTTGCAACTTTCATTCTAATTCTTGGATTATCTTCTAGATCATTTGTCTTCATGGATATCATACACTTTGTTGAAACAATATTTTGAGTCTCCACATTGTTTTGCTATATGATTTGATTGCAAAGAAAATTGATATATTTATTCTTGCCTGTTGAGGACCATTTTGTTTCATTAATTGATCATCAACTCATACATCAACTGAACGGATACATCAACTAATTATTAATGACCTTTCTACCCCCCTTAGAACATTAAATCTAGTAGTGTACTAATGACAAGTCATAGTGATATTAAGACTATCTTCAAAGGTTAAGCTTTGAATCATAAGATCCAAAAAACATTAAATTCGTTAGTCCCAATACGACATAACTAGTTATCCTTATGTTGTCAACTTTTAAGGAAAAATTCATGATATCATTGAATTATCCAGTACCCAGATGATAAATCTAACCTCACCATTGAGTTGAAAAGAGTTAAACATGTTTGAAGTGACTATTTGTATGTTGGAAATTGATAGGGTATGCTTGAGTTATGCTAAAATTAAACTTTTAAGGGTCTTAAGGTACTATATTATACAAGGGGTGAAAACTTATTTTTGGAGTTCCATGGAGTATATCTAACTTCACCATTATGTCTAGAAGGTTGAAATATGTAAGAAATGATTCTTCATTCATTGAAAAAATCTTTTGAAATCAAAAGTTATGACATCTAGAGTCTTGAACCTTTTAGCACAAAAAATGAGGCTTCTCAAGAGGTCACCCATCCCAGTACTACTCCAAGGCAAGTGTAGTTAATTATAGAATTCTTATGTCACATGTTACAAAAGCACCTAATTCATTTTTTAAAAATTTATTTCCACACATTTTTAATTTTAAACTAACTATTCAAAGACAAAAATTTTGAATTTTCAGTTAGATGACAAAAATTTCTAATGTTTCTATCAGTTGCCAAAAAATTTTAAATTTCCTATCATTTGACAAAAAAATTCTTTCATCACTAAAGGCAAGGGTAGCTACCAAACAAGGACAACAGTGAGGTAGTGGATATGCAAAAAGGTAGTGATAGGTGATGTAGTGGACATGCATGAATGCAACACAACAATGGTGGTGAGTGTTGATGATGGTGGTCACAAAGGCTACCATGGAGAGGGGCTAGTTGTGTTGATTGGCCTATCCTGGCTACATGGTTGAGGCTTGTCAAGCCCTTCCCAAGGCTTACGCATCTCTTTTCAGGGTTCACATGGCCCTCCTCAAGGCCTGTGCTACCTTTCCTAGGGCTTGCACAACCCAAAAAGAGGTCGACATGGTCCTTGGCAGGGCTACCATAGGTCATCCAAGGGCTGTGCATCCCAAAAAATTCCTACATGCTTTTGGTGAGGGTTTTTCTAGCACTGAAGGATGTTGAATGTGATGATGATCAGTGGCTTCTTCGATGCCCACAGAGCATCAAACGTGACGATGATCTATAGCACCATCGATGTACGTGGAGCACCAAACATGGTGATGATCTAGGGCACTGGAGGTGGTGATGATTTGCAATGCCATCGATTTTTTTAGAGCACTAGAGGTGGTGATGATCTACTATGTTTTTAGGAAGTAGGTAGCACAAAAGGTGGCTGAGGATGCATGTAGGACAGGCAACGTGGAGAAAATGGCATGACAAAGCGCAAACAAGGTAGGATGCATGGGAAGTTGGCGCAAAGAAATGGGTGGTGGTTGGCTGCAAAATGGTGGCATAGAACACAAGGGTGGTGCATTTGATAGCTTATTGTCACTAGCTATTTGGGCTGGCCGCAATGTTATGTAACAAGCCCTGCTACAATTGGTCAATGGCTTTTTATTTCTCTATAAATAATAATAATAATAATAATAATACAAATTAGGGCTCAAGGTCAAACACATAGCTTCTTGATTCTCTTTCCCCTTTTTTCATTTTTAATAATAATTTTATAATTTAATATTCTTTAATACACATAAAACAAGAAGCTTTAAACATTAATATCTTTCAAACCGTAAGTCTAGTCATGATGAAATTTGTACCATTAGAATTTTATCGATGAGTACTATGCATTGGACATAGTCTTAAGATTCAAAAATTAAGTTAAATTTTTTAATATTTTAAAAGCTCCAACTAACTTATTCTACCAAAATGACATTACTAGGTTAATGTATGGATGACATGATAACTTATAAATGACTCTAAGTTGCTTAGGAAAATGAGTTTCAATAAAGAAGATCAATTCAAGTCATGGTTACCAAATTTTTAGAAGAAAATTAACAATGATCTTAATTAATTAATATTTATAATATTTAGATGAGTAAGAGTTACTTGGATTGGTGTATCCTTTTCTTACCAACATCTTTTGCAATTGATGAATCTTAAGAAGGCGTAATCAAATATTCATTGGTCAATGATATCCATAAAAGAATTTTGTTGGTTGATGGAATATCTCAGAAATATGTTACATCATTAGGTTCATTTTTTAATTGGTCCATGATTTTGAATGGCCCTTGGGTCATGATTTGCTTCGATACCAATTGTGACATCCCATCCCTGGATATCAAGGAATATTTCAAATATACGTTATATTAGACATTATGTGTAAGAATATAATATACCAAACATGAAATATATGTAACATTTAAAATTACATGTAAAGGAAATAATAGAGAAAGAAAAGAATTCTTTATTGATACAGAATGGAGTATCTAAATCATGCTCTGAGAGTATTCCTTGGGGTTTTTTTCCTTCAACATCTATCCCTTCGAGGAAATCCAACACTAGCATCATAATTAGGCCTATAACTAGCCAAAAGGAATGGCCAGTCCACTTCTTGTCCTGCTTGACCTAGCTCTTGTGACTTACCTTCCCAACTCTACCACTTCATGCCTGGTACAACCTCTAATCCTAGGTATAAATGCCTTAGGTCAAACCCCCAAAATTTTTCTCAAGAGACATGTTCGTTATTATAATACAACCTTTTAGGTCTTAATTATAACATGCCCTTTTTGGTTTTGTTATGATAATGATAACATCTATTATGAAGAGACAACATTTCTGTTATGCAACAACATCATTTGGGAATTGGAACATGACCTTGGTAAAACTAATTCCTTATGATTGGAAGCAATAGCATTATTGGTAGCTTATTTTTAATAATTTTAGCTAGTATCACTTTTACCACTACCTAAAAATGCTGAAAATCATATTTACAAATAATCTATCTATGAGCTAAATATAAGTTCTTAAATAAAGATGCTAATAGAGATATTAGTACAAATACATCATGCAAAATAATTATCAGTACTTAAGCTTAGTTGAATATATAATCTTAAACATTTCTAAAATTCCATAGGTTATATTTTGCATGTTTTTAGAAATTAATTAAGCCTTTCAAATCAAGTAATCAAAAGTCCCAATAATTGATTAGGATGATAAAACTAGACAATAGATGAAAACAAAAGTTAATTTTTATGTCTAGATACAAAGTTAGATTTTTGGATTAAATCTAAAAAATTGTAATTTATTTGTGATTTGGAAAATCACATTTTAATTTGAGTATCATTAACATCTTAGATCCATTCCATTAAACTCAAATATAGGGTAATTTCTTATTTACATGTAAAATTAAAATAAATGAAAGACATGTACTTAAATGTTTTACATGTAAATAAGTATACATGACTTTCCTCTATATGGAATATCTTCTATGGGATGCTTGCTATGCAATGCCTACTATGTGACACCTTTGATGAGGCATCTACTATGTGGTTCCTTCTATGAGGCATCTACTATGTGTCACTTGCAATGTTATGCCCACATAGTAGATGCCTCATAGAAAAGTATGTCCATTTATGCAACATACTTTTCAATAGTAAAGATGATGTTTGCCAAGGTGATGAGGTGTGGCGCTATTTAGCCATCTTTGGGATGTGGCAAAATTGTAGGCATTAGTGATAAAACTAATAATTTTAGTTGTACTAAAATTTTATTATCATGGATAAATTTGGAGTAGTTGCATATCTAGTTAGAATAACAATAGAGCCAATCTTAATAGTGTCATGGCAATGATGGTGTACTAGAAATAATAAGCTCATCATGTAAGATAATGAGGATTTTAGCCTTGAGTATCAATCCCACATGGCCTTGATCAAGTAAAAGTTACAAGGCCTACATGGCTTAAACATCATGGCCTAGTGCATATCATAGAGAAGGATCAATAATAGTCAACACTAACAACAATGACTAATGTAGAACCAGTGCTATGTCCCTAGATGTTAGTAGTACCATAGAAAGTTCATGAAAATACAAGTAGACTTTACTATTATAGTTGTATGTAATTACTATCTTAAATCAGTAATCTATATGGAAAAGAGCGAGTCAAAAGATGCAGTGGATGAGGTATCATAGAGAAGAAAGAGCTTTTAGTAGCCAATGAATTCACACTATGGAAATGAAAATAACAATATGATGGACTTGTTGAGCATGGTGGCATAACATCACCTATGTGATCTAGTGTAGGGATACCTCTTCTGAAACTAATGTCATCCCTACAAATGGAGAAACAATAATTTTTGATATCTTGGAAAGCATCTTTGAACCTTAGAAGACATATTACCTAAGAGCTAGGCATTTGCAAAAGACATCTCATTAACTTGAAAAATGTCTTACCAATTAGAGAAGATGTCTTTCTTGGAGAGGAGACATTTTCCTAGCTCCTAAATATCTCCCTTAACTTGTAGATGTCTTCTTAGTAATGAATAATTGATAGAAATAATGTCTTCCTAGTATTCTAGATGTCTTATTCAGGTAGGAAAAATTTTCAATATTGTAGCTCCAAGATGGAAAATAGTAAAGAATGTTAGGTTAAGTATGGAAAAGCTATCTTGAATATTTTAGTTTTGTTTCAAGTTAATTAATAGTCTATGTTGCATGTTTTTTGTGGAGAGAGTTTGTATGATCAACAAGCATATGATTTATCACCATTGTATGGAATCTTGATTGTTGTATGCTAGTCTTGTGTGAGAGGGAAGAGATCTAGGTTGATTAATCTTTACATCTAGAAAAATCATGGGTAATTATAGAGCTTCCTACTCTATAATATAGTTGAAAGTATGTGTGTTATTATTTGTATGCTTTAGGATTTTAATTCCATTATTATTATGATCTTCTTTCAAATTAATTAAGATAGCTAGTTTTCTTTTTCTCTAGTAATTATTTGTCTTGCATACAATATATATTTGGTGTGTTTGAAGTGTTAATTTGAATTGGAATGATCATACTTCAAGATTGGTATCAAAGCCTAGGATTTATTTCATTTTATAAAATTTGGTTATCAATTTCTTTTTGTTATTTCAAATGACTCCTGAGAAGAAAAATACTAAAGCCCTAAATAGATATAAGGAAATCATGAAATCTACTTTTCAACGAATGGTTGATTAATTGAAAGCAATTAGTTCTAAGGTGGATACAAATGTAGGTCCTAGCTATATTTTGGCTTGTAGTGCTGATGAGCATGCCCATTTAAATAAGGACAAAGAATATTCTTAGCCTAGTGAAGGGAAAGAAAATGAGAAGGAAGAACATTCTAGCTATGGAAGTGTTAGATCTCATAACCTAACAGTTTCAAGTATAATAATACCTAGAGATCCATTATGAACATCTTCTTCCTCTCATGGTAGGCTTGATGATGATAATGAAGTAAGACTTGCTAGAGCTTTTAGAAATGTTGCAAAACTTTCTTATATAGAATTGAATACTTTTAATGATGTAGATGACACTAATGCTTTTGCATGATAGATGAAGATAATTGATATATATTTTAAGCTTGAGAAGATACCAAATCATTTGAGGGTACTTATTATTGAACTCATATTTGAAGGCATGAATTCAACTTGGTGAAAAAAAGAGTCTTAGAAATATGTGAGGTAAAATAGACAACCTCTTAACAATTCATTATTGAGGAAGTACAAATTAAAATGAAAATTTGAACAATGTAGGCTAAAGAAAGAGATGATCATGAAGCTTAAATTTCTTCAATAGATAGATAAGTATTTTAAGGAGTTCTATATTGAATTTTGAGAACCTCTTCACCAAGATAAGGCTAATTGAAATGATTATAAATAAGCTTCAAGCTTTATTAAACATTTCAAAATGGCTCTTCTATAGAAGTTATCATTTTATGAGCCTCAAGACTTTGATGAGGTTTAGGATTTGATAATTAAGATATAAAAGAAAATTAATGCATTTGGAAGTAAGAGAAAAAAATATTTAAAGGAAAAATATAAGGGATTCAAATTTGAGAAGCAATCCTAGTTAAAATCTAAAGGCAAAGAGAGTAGACATGACAAGAAGAAAGAAAAAGATGATAACAAGGACAAGATCAAACAAGACCATGGAAAAAGAGATAATGTTCAAGGTAGCAACTCATCCAAGACATAGTTCTTTATATGTGGAGAGTGGGAATACAAACAATGGAAATGTTAACTTTGCAAGATAGCTAAGGGAAAGGATGTATAAATCTTAAAGAAGAAAAAGTCTTCACGCCAAGATCTTTAAAGAGGTAATCCTAATGCTTTTAAAATTAAGTTTCTAATTTAAATTCATGTGCATTTATGAGAAATATGAGTAGAAAGAACATCTAGCAAAGAAATTGTTATTTAGGATTAGAATTATAGGTTTGATTAGTAGGGAATGTGTTCATATTTTAATTGATGAGAGATCCTAAGAAAATGTTATTTCCTTAAGGAAATTTTTTAAGTTTGGTTTAGTGATGTATCCTCATCCTAGAACCTATAAGATACTTTGGTTGTCTAAAGATTTCTCTCAAGAGGTAATAGAATAATGTATTTTCAAGTTTAAGATTGGGAGTTAGTATGATGTTTTAAAATAAATGTGCTACCAATTTCTTATGTGAATGTAATTATTGTAAGGCCTTGTAATTTTTATAATGATGCTTAATTTAAGGGACAAGAATATGTGAAATTTAGAGAGAGAAGATAGAATCTATGAATTGCTTTAGAGAGAAAGTATGTCATCACACTTTGTGAGTAGGATTCCAAAGATAAAATGGAAATGATGTTATCTTTCTAATGGTGGATAGATTCTCCAAGATGGTACAGTTCATTCCATGCAAGAATTTAAGTGATGCATCTCATATTACAATTTTTAGCATGCTAAAAGTTTTCATGGGATTCATTTGAATATTATTACTGATAGAAATGCTGAGTTTACTATTCATTTTTGGAGGTTCCTTTGGAAGATTTTAGGGATAAATTTGAATTTTTATAGTACATATAATCTATAATCCAATGATTAAACTAAAGTAATCAACAAATATTTGCTAAATATTTTAAGGTATTTGTATGAAGGACAACCCAATCAGTAGGAGAACTTATTTTATTATGTTGAGTTTACCTATAATAATGCTTTTTATGTTGCTATTGATAAGAGCCCATTTAAGGCTAATTATGATTTTTTTTCATAAGATGATGGATAATTTGAGTTTTTATGAAGAGACTAAATTGAGTGTAGTCTTTGTGAAGGATAGTACAAATCTTCATGATAAAGTAAGAATGAGTCTAAAGAAGAAGAACAAAGAAAGATTCTAAAAGAGAAATGAGGGCAAGAGGAAGCCTAATTTTTCTATTGGTAATCTTGTTTATGTACTTAAAATATAATAGGCTCAGTAGTACAAACTTCTCAAAATTAAAAGCCAATAAGATGGATCCTTTTAGTATAAATGCCAAAATCAATGATAATGCCTTTGAAATTAAATAATGAAATGATGTGGCTATGTATTTTATTTCTAATATTGTAGATCTCATATATTATCATGACTAATAGATAATGAAATCTTAAGGAACAATGTTAATGAGCTGATGAGGAAGGTAACTAGACTTAAGAAGAGAGAAGCTTCTAGTACTCATGAATTGAAGAGGCATGACTACTTGGTCCATTGGAAGGATTAAAATATTGATAATGTTGTATGGCTTCATGAGACTAGACTTGTTAAGTGGGTAATCACTTCTACTCTTACTTCCTTATTCACTTAAGTTTACTTTTTAAAGGGAGGAAAAGTTGGTGTAGGAACACCTCTTCTAAATCTAATACCATTTTGATAGATAGTGGAACAAAGATTTTTGGTATCTTGAAAGACATCCTTAAACCTCATGAGATGTCTTAAGAAATAGGCATTTGTAGAAGATGTTCGATCAACTTTAAAAAATGCCTTGTCACTAATGGTAGATGTCTTACTTGGAGAGGAGACACCTTGCCTAGTCCATAAAATGTCTTTTCTAACTTATGGATGTCTCCATAACATTGAATAATTGCTAGAAAGATATATTTCTAGTATTCAAGGTGTCTTTTTTGGATTAGAAAAATTTACAATGTTGTAGTTCCAAGATGGAAAATAGCCAGGAATATCAAGTTAAGTATGGAAAAGTTTTTCTTAATGTTTTAGCTTTATTTCAAGTTAAATAATGGTTTGTATTGCATGTTTTATGTGGAGAGAGTTTGTGTGAATAATGAGTGTATGATTCATGATCATTGTATGGGATATTGGTTATCATATATTAGTCCTATGTGAGAGCATAGAGATCTAGGTCAATTAATGCTTACATCAAAAAATACTGTATATGATTTTAGAACCTCCTACTCTACAATATAATTGAGCACATGTGTGTTATGTGGGATTTTGCTATCATAGTTATTATAATCTTATTTTAAATTAATAAAAATAGTTGGCTTTCTTTCTAGTAATTAATTTCCTTATATACAATCTAGATTTGGAATGTTTAAAGGATTAATTTGCATTAAGTGACCATACACCATGATCTGACAATAGTTACTATAGGTGTTATTGAGCGTGTGTTGACCTAGTTGTGAATGCAATAAGTACAACTTAATCCATGCAAGCCTCCACATTTTTACAACTTTCTTATCATGGTTGTAATTTGGGTGATATCATTGATGTTCTTACAATGATGATAGGATGAAGGTGATGGAGTCAAGGATCGCACATGAGAATCATATCTAGTGTAGTAATGGCGACCATGCTATGTGGTGTAGAGCCTTAGGTGTCCAAATAATTTTTAGATATTTTTTAATACATATTTTATGTATTTATAAACTTTAAACTTTCACCAACATAATGTGTTACTCTTGTGGCTAGATAAATGGTTGTTAAGTATATTATTGTAACCTTTTAACACACACACACACATTGTGTGGAGCCTTAGGGGAGGGAGGGAGGGAGGGAGGGAGAGAGAGAGAGAGAGAGAGAGAGAGAGAGAGAGAGATGTTAAAAGCACTCAAATTATGGAGCTCAAATAAATAGACTTTTTCATTTCAAGTTTCTTATCCTTCCCATTTTCTCTATCTGAACCTATTGATGTACATTGTTAACTCACCCTCACAAAGCTAAGTTCCAATGTAAGGATTTGTTGGAGGTGTTCCATTAATTACAGATGTGTGAAGGAAAGCTTCTACAATAATCTAAAGATGTAGTGATCAAAGTTAGAGAATTTATCTAGAGTTAAGTCCTCATATCATTTTCTTATAAAAGTATGTATATTTTTACTTTATTCTCAGTTTTAAAACACCTTTAGGTTTGTTATTTATTTCATTTTTAGTTTATATTTTTAGAAGTTTATGTTTGTGAATTATATTAGTTTTTCAATTCAAAATTATAGTTTCTATTTCAAAATATTTTTTCCCCAATTGGATTTTATCTATTTCTTATTTGAAATACTTAAATTTACATTTTTTTCACTTTATTTACTTAATATTAATATCTTTTCTTAGCTTAAATTGAGCCTATGTACTTCATTTCAGTTTAGAATTCTAATTTACTATTTTAGTTTCCATGAAACAAAAATATTATTCACTTTGGCATAATCACATATGTAAATTCTGCATTTCAAATTATCTTTATAATTAATAGCATTTTAATAATTTCACTTTCAAAGAATCCATATACTTTATCATCTAAGACATTTTTTAAGTTTTCATATCCATAAGAGAGCCCTAGGTGTCTGTCTTTCAAAACTTGTTTTTGAAGGATGTTACTTATAGCTAAAATTTACATATCAACATATTTTCTTCTAGTGCTAGGAGCACTATTTATTAATTTTATTTGGTAGTTCTTACCTTAGTCTTAACTTTGGTAAGATTGTCTATTTTGATTTTATTATAATTGTATATCATTTATTTCAAGTTTACTTTTCTAAAGTCTAAATTAAATAGTCTATCTTTTATATCTATTTTTATTATATTTTCACTTTACTTTTTATAATATAAATTATTTTCATCTTTTATTTTATTTTAATTAAATTATGGCTTTGAATTTTATTGGTATTCATATTTTATGATCTATTTGATTTATGAGTGAAAAGAGTTCCCATATCTCAATTCTTAGAGGACTTCTTACCCATGATTTAAATAGATTAATTATCTATTAATTTGAGCAACAAAGAGAACTAGCTTCCCTTTTTTCCATTGACATTCCTAAGAAAACTAGAACCAAGTTGGTAGCAAACCCACCTTCATCCCTAAAACTTTGTAAAATATTAATCTTTTTGATCCTAATTCAGCAATGCACATCAACATCTTAAATGTTTGAAATTCTTTTAAGAATTTATAATGTCATCAATAATGATATTGCATGTACAGCCTCTATGAAAACATTCCAAGGTAAGGCACCCCAATGGTTTCATCTGCTTCCAAGTGCTTTCATTAGTATATGGAAAGATTTTAAAAGTAAATTCATCATGATCTTAGACTTATCCCAATAAAATGGGTTTGGATAAATTTTAAAATTAAATTCATATCCTAATTTGATAAATTTACTAGTTCTACCCTTACCTCTAGTAATTTTACTATATTAAGAAAATCACTAGGAGAAACTATTCATAACTACAACCTAAGGTTTCTTCAAATATTGGCATATGTTTCTAATGAAATGTATTTTCAACATGATGGTATTGTTAATTCTAATCTTTTCACTTTAGATTCTTTCTATGCTTATGTTATTAATTCTAATACTAATATAACTAAATTGTAAGGATCCATGACTAAAGTAGTAGAATTAGAAGAAGTTTCTTTAATAAACACTATCCAAACCCAATTTGGAGTGGTTAATCTAAATAGCCTAATGCACTTTTATCCTATACCACTTCAATCCATTTCACCAACACCTAATTTACCTTCAAATATCACTCCTAATTATTCTTATTTTCTTTTACAAAACATATGATTAAATGATGATCAATCAAAAGCTCTCATTCAATCAATCATAGGCCTAAATAAATCAAACATTCAAGTTGAAAATCAATAAATCCAAATGACTCAAATTTTAAATGTCCTAAAAAGTTTATTTGATGAAGTAGTGGAGTTAACGTGTAACAATAATAAAATATATCAAAGTGTTTAAGAAATTGATGGTTTTATTTCCAATGATTATTTTCACCTTCATAATACCCAATAATATTTGAAGAATGTTTACTCACAATGTTTAGCATTATATGATGATAACTTTCAAAATAAATTAAATGGTAAATGTCCAATTATGGTTTTCAATGTTCCTCATAAAAAAGACAGTGAATAAGGAGCCTTGTGTGAACAAGTCATGGTGATTGATTCTAACCCACATAATACTTATTATTGTAGACTTAGTGATATCATGAGTTCTACTTAACAATAAACTAGGAATAAATAACTATTTAATAACAACCAAGTGTACCTTTTATACTTAAAAGAAATACACCTCAATATGAGGTTAGAGATAAAAACAAATCTTATGACTTGGTTGATGATTTAAGAAGAGTAAAAGCTAACATTTTAATGCATGATATTTTGTATTTTAATGAAATGAAAGATATAATACGAAATATGGTTAATACACTTAAAACTAATACATAAAAATATCCTACAACTAAAAACAAGCTCATTCGATAGCAAGTCATAATGCTCTATCACTACAAAATTCAAGAAATTTCATGTTAAATAATAAAGATCAATCTTCTTTTTGAATAACCTTGATTATTTTAGGTGAAAACATTCATAATTTTCTAATCAATTTTGGTGCAACTATTAATGTTATTCCATTAGAAGTGTGCAAAATGGTAGGATCACAAATGCTCTCTCCAACAAGAAGTATCATCCAACTTGATGAATCCGATGTACCCATTGTAGATTCTTTAAAAGGAGTAAAGATGCAACTAAACCAATACCCTAGTTTCACATGCTATGTTGACATTTTAGTGATAGATATGCAATCAAATGATTATGTTCTCTTATATTAAACTTTTAAGCCCTAGTTTGGAATCTTCTTTAGATTAGATTTTTTAGAATTACTAATTCCCATTAAAGAAAATCTAAATATGCTATAATATCTAAAGAACCTTTTTACAAACATGTGGTTACAACTTTTAATTAATAGAACAAATTGCTTGAAAACAAAAGCAATAACCTTTTTGTTAGAGTGATTCAAGTTATCCTAGAGAAGTTTGTTATAAATGATAATATGTGTGAAATTTCAAAAATATATTCTTTTCTCATATATATTTCACATTTTATTACCAAACTTTTAGAGAATTTAAAAAAATTTACAAAGATACCTTACCTTATCATCAAAATGATGGGAAAATTTTCCTTTTCAATGATCCTCAATCGTTAGGAAAGGATAAAGATATAAATGAAATTTTAGTCATTAAATAATTAGAAGATAAGCCAATATTTGATGATGACCATGTTTACATTGATCAAAGAGTAAATTTCTTTAATTAGACTAACCTACATACTTGAATATTAAAAGTTCATGAAGCTTCTTCTAAGAAAGGATATGGAGTAATATTTATGCTCATACTTCCTAGAAACATTCCTATCTTTAAAGCCATTAATTTCACATGACCAATGACCAACAACATGGTTGAGTATGAAGTTCTTATACATAGGATAAAGCTTTCTCAATATTAAAACTTATCCAAACTTAAAATCTATAGTGACTCTCAATTTATAGTGAATTAAATCAATGGAATTTCTGAAAATAAGGATTCAAACATAAAAGTGTACAAAACAAATGTTCTTGAGCTTTTCAAAGAACTTGATCATATATCCATCAAATATGTTTCTAAAGAGAAAATTTATAATCCTAATCCATTGGCCTAAGTAACAACTACTTTAGGTATCTCATTTTGATATAACTCTTATGATTTTGAGCTCATTTTTGAAAAGGCTAAATCGTACTATATTCTAGACAATATTCTTTCTTTCTAAGTTTTCAATGATGACCATAAAATTTCTTGATTTTTATTTTCTAAAGGTGAATTCAGTGAGCAATTTTTTAAAATTTCTCAAAATAGTGAAGAAAATATATCAAAACATATCATATTCTTGAATGAAATCTCTCCTAAACTAGTAATTGGAGAGTCTCTATTTGATGACTATATATCAAAACTAAGAAATATCCAAAAATGCTAATTGGTAAACACTAGCTTGTAATGATAGAAAAATCTCCAACATCTTGTAAAGTTATCTAGTTTTTTTAAAAAAATAATATAATTTCTAGATATGGATACCCTTATGCTTTAGTAGTTGATAATGGAGCTTCTTTTGTATCCATAGAATTTATAAATTGGGCTAGGGAACATAACATTATTGTTTAATCTATAACAGAGTACTATCTCCAAGGTAATGATTTAGTAAAGTCATCTAATAAAATTATATTATATGAAATTAAGAAAATGATAGCTCGATACCCCTGCACATGATATGAATAGTTAAAATGAGCAATATGGGTTAATCGAATGTATTATAAAGAGTCAATTAAAACTACACCATTTAATCTTGTGTATGAATAATAACCAATTTTACCAATACATCTAGAAGTTTCAACATATCAGTTTTTCTTAGCCAACTAATAAGCATTTAATTTCATACACATATGGAATTTTTAATTTAAAGCTTAAAAGGGTTAAAGTAATTGAAAGTTTCTTTAATGATCTACAAATTATCAAAAGATTATTTGATAAAAAATATACAAAAAAAAAACATTTTTAAGGAAGGTGATTTAGTTTTAAAAAGGGATAGATTATTTGGTCAAATATGTCTACAAACTATGTTTTCTCTCGTGTGGTTGAGCACATATCAAGTCATGTCATTAGCCTCAACTATATAGAAATTTAATGCATTTCATTTAAAGCATTTCTTGTTTGGTATCCATTATGGACACCTAGTAGATTCATAGTTGCATGCTTTATTCTTATTTTTTATGCATTTCATGTATTCACGGTTGCATTTGCACATTTTCTTTGCATTTTCATGATCATGTCTATGAATATTTAGTTTGTATTGGCTTTTACACTTGACATTATGATTGGGCCTATATGTATGTATTGATATAATTTTAATAATCATTATGATCATTTGAGTAACTAAAATTTGGATCATTATAATATCGTTTAAAAATGATTCAAATATAATATTTTATTTATTTTATGTTATATTGTATTATTCCTTATTATTGCATAAACTCTCCTTTATATTATATAAAAATAATAATATGATTCTTCTTAATTTATTTCAAAATATAATAATTTTGTTAGTCATGTTGGATTATAGAGGATGAGATTTTTACTACCTTATCATGTTCTTATCATGGTCATGTGAATGTTGGACATGTGAATTTAAAAGAATAATTAACCATAATTACTAGTTGACCTTAGAATATTCTTTTTCCATTCCCCTAAGCCCTATCTCTCAACTATAATTATCCATGGCTATCTAATGAGCGATGGAACAAAGTAAGTTCCTCTTTACTTAAGAACCATTAACTACCTAGGTGACCTACTATGACGCCACATACTTAGAATTAAAAACACATGCATGAGGATTGAACTACACCATGAAAGAAGTTTTTAAGAGTATCCTTTTACTTGCTCGTGTAGCTAATTAGCCAAACTCATACTAAAGTTTCTATCTTAAGAATGAAATATACCATGAGCATAATTTTCTCTCTAAAGAAAGAAAGAGGACCATGTACATTTGTAGTGAAATTAGTACTTAATTATGATGGGGTTTGGCAATAATCCTTATTCTATCCTTCTTATCCAAAAAAAATCCAATTCCCATATCTATTTTCTCTTGATCTTATATCACTTTAAAAAATTCCTATTTTTCTTATACCCTTTTCCAATCCAAAAAATAAAACCTCTAATTAGAAATGTAAGACTTATGGCTAATCATGATCTTAGGAAGCTTGTCTTCTTCATAAAGTTTGGTATAACTCTTGTAATGTCCCCTGTGCACAAATCGAGAAATGGTGTTGCTACATAAGGAAGATGGAGCCTCTTCATAAGTGTTATCATTATAATAACAAGACCTGAAATAGGAGTTGTAATTAAGACTTGAAAGAGCATGTTATAATAATGGATGTGTCTCTTGAGGTTGCCTTTGGGCATTTGACCTAAGGCATTTATACATGGGCATTAGAGGTCGTGTAGCATGGAGTTGTAGAGCCAGTAAAGGCAAGTAACAAGTGTTTAGTGAAGAGGACTAGCCATCCCTTTAGGCTGGTTATAGGCCTAACCATGGTGTTAGTGTTAGATTGCCTTTAAGGGATAAATGCTAAAGGAATAAAATCCTAGGAACACTCTTAGAGAATGATCCAAAAACACTATTTCACATCAATAAAGCATTCTTTCCTCTTTTCTTCTACATTTTCCCTATTAATTTCTTTATGCATAATGTCAAATGTTATAGATATTTGATGTTTGGTATATTATCTTCTTACACATAATGTTTAATATAAAGTATATGTGATGTTTGCCATGACATCTGAAAACGAGATATCACATTTGGTATCAAAGCAAACCACAACCCAAGGGCCAATTATAATCATGGGTTGACTATAATCCAATGACGAACCATGGAGCCATGACCCAGTGAGAGTCATGGACCACCACGAAAGGCACCTCATAATTGAAATCATCCATGTTAATCAAAAGTTAGTATTCAAGCAATTTTTTCCATGGATAATGGAGTTTGTGATCAAGCATCTACAAGATACATAGATTCCACCAACCAACAAGATTACTTCAAGGATATCATTGACCAAGGAAGATTTGATTATGCCTCACCAAGATTCATCAATTGTAAGAGACATTGGTAAGACAAGGATACATTGGTCCAGGTAACTCTTATCCATCTTGTAGTGATGTTGGAAATATAAATTGATTATGATCATTATTAAGTTATCCTAGAAGATTAGTAACTATGGCCTAAGTTGAGACTTATTACCCCTAAACACCTAATGCCTGTAACTTGGCAATACTTGTCTTATATAGGACCTATGTGTTATTTAATGTAAAAAAGGTGTATTTGTAAGTTTTATGAGGTTAACCTAGGTGTATGATTGTCTCATTCCTATCTAACCAACAAGAGTTATTGTCATGAGACCCATAGGGAAACCTACACTTGGTGGGTAATGTTGTAATGTCTCATTATAATTGAAACCCAAGTCATCTAGAAGTTGTCATGTTCAACCTAAGAATGTCAATTTTTGGTAAAATAAGCTATTTTATTTTATTTAAATCTTGAAAATCCAACTTATTTTTTGGATCATAAAACCATGTCCAATGGGTAGTGCTCAGCAAGAGATAATTCCAACAATATAAATTTCTTCCTAATCGGACATAGGATTTGGGAGATATTATGAATTTTAATTTTCTTGTTATGTGTGCATTATAAAAATAATAATAAATTAAACATTACTAAATCTTTTATTTAAAAAAGCATCAAAATTTTAGGGTTTGAAATCAAAATCAAAATCTCCCTTTACCCAAACTAAACTCATACCCTATCTTCAACCAAACCACCAAGTCAATCACCAAGACAAGGTAGAACAGAATAATAAAAAAAGTTAAAAAATAAAAATAAAATTTAATATCGAAATTTTAAGTTTTCAGATCAAACGTGTAACATTAAGATTATTAAACCTATGGGTTATTAGACCCATGTTTCAATGCTCATTAGTGTAGGCACAAGGTCAAGTTCCCTGGTTATTACAATTAACAGTAATTTTATATTTACAAAAAATTTATTAATTGAAAAGAAAATTTAAAATTTAGTTTTTTGAAAAACATTTCATGTCAATTTTGACCGTGTAAAATCGCATGGAAGCTAAGTGAGGTCACTGCATTTATGGAAATTCGAGACCAATGTTATGAAATCCCATGAATTCCCAAACCTTGTTTTTTGGGTAGGTGATTCTTCCACCATCACACAAGTATTTGATCCCTCCTGGTTCTTTAAATTCAGCATCTTAACACGGTGATGCCCAAATCCTCTATAGCTTCTACCACCGTAAGTTTTAGAATTTGAGAGTAAATATGAGTTGTCAGAGTCTTATATTATGACAACTAATTTTTGGTTGTGTTTGGCATGATGAATGGTAATATTTACTCTGCCACAAAATCATTGCTTGAACAAGAGCATGCAAGCGTACTTGAATCCAAGAAAATGGAGTATGATCCCTATGGTGCTTGGCTAATTGGCTTCTGCAACTGGACTCACATTGACTGCAACTCAGACGGCATAGCAAATTAGCTTACAGGAATTATTCCTCCATAGATGGAAAGGCTGCCCTTGTTTAAGTACACAGTAAAGTCTAATCTTCTTGTTCGGTAGTGAAAGGCTGCCCTACCTCCAATTCCTCCACCATTCCACCGCCTCCTGCTGTGCTATTCGCCGTGACTTCCTGGCTATCGATCTGCACACCCCTGCATCGTGGAACAAATCGACGGCAAGGGATGTATCTGCGTGGCAGCAGATAATTTTGGTGTTCAAGCTGTGGAGATGCAACCACCTGGTGGTTGCCTGGGCGTTGGCGAATCTGACGGCCAGAGAGTTTGCGGCGGGAATTTCCTATGCAGCTCTGCTCTGTCTTTTCGCCACATGCCGCCTACAACAACACTGCTCACCGCCATTGTTGCGTCACCCGCCGATCTCTGCATCTATCAACTGTGCCACTCACTACCGCAGCCACCATAACCTGTACCACTCCCTGTATGGTGCTGTGCGAAAGCCTCGTCCACCGTCACTGCTGCCGGATCCGTTGCACTGCTGCTGTCCACTGACACTGAAAAAAGCCTCCTCTTTTGGTGCCCATAGATACCACCGGCATTAAGAAAAGTCGTCTCCTCCGGCACCTGCGGACACCCCCAACGCCTAAAAGAATCACCTCCTTCGAATCCCGTGGACACCACCGATGCCAGGCAAAGTGCTTCCTTTGGTGCTGGGTGCCTGCGGACATCGCCAGCACTGAAAAAAGTCACCTCCTTGGACATCGTAAAAGGCTGCCTCCTCTCACAGTTGTAGACATTGCTGGGGTTGGGAAAAGCCACCTCCTCTGGCATCTGTAGACATCGCTGGCATCAAGAAAAGTTACCTCCTTTGGCATCGATGGACACTGTCAATGCTAAGAAAAGCTATGCGCCGGAGATTGGCGATTCCGACAAATTTTCACGAACTGTTCGCGTCTCGGGAGCGCGTACAGAAGCGCATTAAATTCGCAATGGGTACGTATTTCATAATTTCCAATAAAATTTTGTCTGGATTTGTATTTTGTACTTGTACATTGAAATGGTCGCCTTGCCTTGCCTCGTATTGTTCTTGCCTTTTAGTGATGTCTGCATTTTGCATTAAAATCTTACGTATCTTCTCGTGTTCTGAATCATACCAAAAACTTCATTTCATTGTTAAGTGGCAAGCAAGCAATCAAGATTATGGCATCGGCATGAGATGGATCACAGAAAACAAGGGAGTACGAATGAATAAATAAACAAACACTGATTATGGCATCGGCATGAGACGGATCACAGAAAACAAGGGAGTGAATAAATAAACAAACACTATGGTAACCGAAGGCCGAAGGGGCAAGTATGCGTCATACGGAAATCAAGTTTTGGACGGGGCGTGCGAGGAAAACATTGTATTTGCATGGATTCGCCTGGCTTTCGGAGCGTCAAAGGTTCCGCCATGACTCTCACATTCACGCGTGTTTATTGTTCATTGCTGGTTTTTGCTCTTTTTCCAGAAAAAACAAAACAGGTCATTGTCATGGGTCATGAGTCATGAACATGATGACGGATGGATGCTTGTTCAACTATTTTAAAAATCTGTTTGCTTATAAAGTAACAAATCCCAACAGCACATGGCCAATGGCCATATGCAAGCTCATGGTGCTGTGTTTTTACTTTTCCTTCATCATGACTACTGCCGATTTTTCAGCGTCTAAAAGGTTTTCGATCATTGTAGGTGAGGTGAGTTCCTGGCGTTTGAAAGGTAAGGTTTTCGATCATTGTAGGTGAGGTGAGTTCCTGACTGTGCCTAATTTAGTTAAGTTGTGTCTTCTTTTAATGCAGTCATCTTCAATGTGGCTACTCACAGTTAGTCCCTAGGGTGCTACTCACAAGTAGTTGTTGAACAAAAGTATTAGCAAACCGGATTTGTTATAAATTTGGTTGAGGCTTGAGGCTTAATTTCATTTTTGGAAATATTGGATTGAGTAACAAAGGAGTTTCATTTTATTGCTGTCATTTTGGTTGTTGCAGAAATTATATGTTTGGCTAAATCATGGCTCCTGAGTAAGGAAATGGATTCAATGCCCTTCATACCTTTGCAAATTTTCTTGCTTCAATTTAATGGTGATATTGCAATCTTCTGTGCAATTTTTAAGCAGTAACAATATTTTGGATTTACATTGTTCTATATTTTATAATATATTTTTATGATATATGAGATTTAATTTTTTAATATATTTAAATTTTCTCCATCGCATCCCCGGCTACGAACCCGTCCCCACTTTTCTTGAGGCACACGTACCCAAACACGTTCAGAATCACAAATCCTCGATTTCTCGCTTCCACGAATTGGATTCTTTTGATGCATAGAAGAAAAGTAACCTCATTCGACGTCCTCAAACACCACTAGCACTCGAAAAAGCCACCTCCTCTAGCACCCACACGAACATCGTCGACATCGTCGAAAAAATTGTTGTTAGTTGCTACCATTTGATGGAAATTTTAAAAAATGTCAAATTAGATCTATCCACACTTCGACCTCCTGCTGTAGGCACTTGGAAAATACTCTAACTTTCAAACAAACTACAAGAGTTTTGCTACTTGACTACTACAAGACTTCTTTCCAATTGTGTACTTGGGCACTGTATTTATAGACTTGGGAGCAACTACTCTAATGATAACCACTCCAATAATAACTGTTCTAATAATTAAAGTAATTGCTCCTATAATAACCACTCTAATTATTAGAGTAACTGCTCTAATAATTAGAGTAATTACTCCAATAATAACCGCTCTAATTATTAGAGTAACCGCTCCAATAATAACTACTCTAATAATTAGAGTAACTGCTTCATCGTACCCCCACAACCGAATGAAAACTCATCCTCGAGTTCCTTATAAAATATTGAGAAGGTATGGGATTATTGACTAATTAACAACTAACAGTGGAATGGGATGACAGACTCAACATGCCCAGTGAACAGATCAATAAGCATATTACAACATTAGTGTTCATCACCATTGTGGTGAACACTCGTACATAAATGACTTCCAAGCCTTTATTTGGTAGCTTGAAAAGAAAAAGAGAGAGAAAAAGAAGATGGAGTGTGTTGCCGCTAATGCCAAGATTGCACCTTCTATTGTTTATCCATAGCCATGCCACCAAACTTGCTCCTTTCATAAATGCTCCAGTGCTAGTCCATCTTGAGTGCTTCCTTCAAGCTCAGTCCATTATTTGTATAATCGCCATCTGCACACACAACACAGTTACAAATGAGCAAGGATAGATAAACCACAATGTAATTGATACCTTGCCTTGATATGAAGCACATTGGTTGAGTTGTGGTTATGGCAGAAACTGGTTCAGAGATTTATCACTAGCAACTACCCAAGGTGTAGGGGTTAGGCAATTAGTAAAATGGAAAAAATTGAAAAATTTGTGCCAAGGCCCCCACAACTAAGAGCGAACCTTCAGTAGCTATAAAATAGAAAAACATAAGGAACAAGAAAATGAAAAATATCAATGGCAACGCCAATAAAATGGATGTCATGAATGGGGATGAAACAAGAAATGATTGATTACAAAAAATGTTTAAGGAAAAGAAGTTAACAATTATACCGAAAAGGAATGCTAGTGGGTCCTCCCCAAAGTAGGCTCATGCTTTTTATGCCCTCACAAACCCACAAACCAAAGAGTTCATAGGCTTTAGGAATGTCATTTGGAAGCAAGAGTTAAAAACTTACCCACAAGAATTCACCTAAGAAAGACAATGCATCAACCCAAAAATGGACTAATGATAGAACCAGCAATGAGGTGGAAAAATGGAGAGAAAGATGAAGAGGAGAGAATGGAATGGAATCCCAAGAACAAGGCTGTGTAAAGTTCCTTGTGTATTTTATGGTTAATGTGACTGAGTAGAAATTCATCCCAAATCCATACTCAAACCAACCACATTCAGTGACCTCGCATCAATACACTTGACCAATCCATCCTCTTAAAGCAACAAGAATGCTTCCACAAAGAGTCACCACCATTCCGAGGAGAGTGAGATGGAGAAGCAAGAAGCGAGAAAGAGCCTTAGTTAGAGGGAACCTTCAGGCATGGGTAACATGTCTTTCCAGTTTCATAACCAATGCTTGTAGCCCTTTTATTTGGTCTAAGGGATGTGCTTTAAATTCCCATGTTTTTGTTGTTGTTTTTTTTAAATGGAAACCACACCATGCAAAGACCCATGCATTTTTTTTTATTTTTTTTTGCATTTATTTTGTCCAAGGGGTGTGCTTTGAATTCTCACTTTTTTGCTTCTTTTTTTTTTTTTTGCATGAGAAGCACACCATGCAAAGACTTATTTTTATTCACTCAGCTTCCCAATTTTTGAACAATGTCAAAATGGCTAAAAACCCTAGAAAAAGCATCTAAGCACACAAAAAAATGGCCAGCATAAATCCATCAAATCCCCTTGAAGTCACATCCTTTTCATCCTTTGAGTCTTTCCTTGCTTTGAAAAGTACCCAGCCACCAATTCATGAAAAGTTTACTTAGAAAAAAGGGATTGTACAGTTCCAAACCAAAGGAGACCATAGAGTTGTATGGATTAGTGGACAGTGTGGACTCATTGCCTATTTTACCAAAAGAACCATACCTTAATATCAGCATCATAATTCAAAGGTAAAAACCAAACATTAATAATCAATATGATATAATTCAATCCACCATCATGAGCACTTATTGGATGATGAATAAAAGCAATCAAGAAAATAAAGAAATAGTAAAAATATGAATGATGGTATAAAACAAAAATAAGAAAAGTTGAAAGAATGTGTAAAACAAAAAAAATGTGTAAAACAAAAATTTTAAAAGAACTAAGGGCCTAGAATGGTTAGCATAAGTGGTCATCTCCCCCATGACTAAGTTGGAAGGAGGAGATCCAAAATAGTGAGCAGGGTTGTCTATCAAGAGAGGTAGCATGTGTACTAGTTGTCCTAAGCTCATGAAAAGGTTTGGTTTGTTGCACGTTGATCAATAGTTTCTTGTCTGGGCTCTCAAGTTTATATATTGTCATGGCCCTTAAAGGAAAATTTGTGTAAATAATATAAGGTCCTTCCCATAGTGTTTGAAATTTAGTACGTTGTGGCACATGTGTGGGATTCTAGTAGAGAACCTTATCTCCCGACTGATATTTAACTTTCCTAATCCTTAGGTCATGATGTTGCTTATTGAATGCCTTATGCAATTTGTTAGATGACATGGTAGCTAGTCAGTTTTCATCTAGAAAATTAAGGATTACTAACCGTTGTTTTTGTGCTAGATCAAGGTCAAGGTTGAGGTCACATGCTATGGATAGTGTACGAAGCTCAGTTTGAATGGGAAGCATTGGTAATTTACTGTACACTAACTCATAGGGAGAGTATCCTATAGGGAGTTTCCATGTGGAGTAGTATGCCCAAAGAGCACCATTCAGTTTAGTGCTCCAGTCTCACCTAAACTTGCTAATAGTTCTTGTCAATATCTCGTAATCTCCCTGTTGGTGACTTTGGCTTAACTGTTCGCTTGGGGGTGGTATGGTGTTGTCAATTTATGCTTAACCCCTAAGCATTGCATTAATTTTCAAAAAGTTACACCTATGAAGTGTGTACCATTATCTGAAATAAGTACATGTGGCACGCCAAACCTATTTATGATTTGTTGATGAACAAATCATGCAGCTGTAGATGATGTACAATCTTAAACAGCAGCTACTTTAGCCCATTTTGTTAGGTAATCAATAGCAACAATAATATAAGCTTTTCCATTAGACATTGGTGTAATTGGCCCCATAAAATCAATTCCACAAATGTTGAAGGGTTCTAATAGTTAAATCCATTGTTGTGGACCCTCCATTCTAGCAGTCATTCCCCCATCCCGTTGACAGCACTCACAAAATTGGATGAAATGATGGGCATCTCGAAATAATGTAGGCCAATAATATCCTGCAAGCAAGATTTTGATGGCCATTCATCTCCCAATGTAATGACCCCCACAAAGACCCTCATGAGCATCTTGAAAAACTTGTAGTTGATCTATATCGGGAACACACCATCAAAATAAGCCATTAAGACACACTTTGTAAAGTTGCCTATTGATCTTCATAAAGTACTTGGCTCGGTGAAGAAACTGTTATTTCTTCTTAAGGTTTAATTCTTGTGGTGTTTTTTGGATGAGGAGATAGGTAAGAATGCTATTGTATCAATTTTTCTCCATGGGTGATTGATTATTCACTACACCAGCAAAGAGGAATTTATTAGGGAAATGATCAGAAATTGGATACTCATCCTCTTTGTTGTCCCATCACAACTAAGATAAATGAGTAGCAACTACATTCTCGGTGCCCTTGCGATCGATCATTGTAAGATCAAACTCTTGTAGGATTACAAGCCATCATATGATATAAGGGGTTACCATAGGCTTATTCATGCAGAACCTTATTGCACTATGATTTATATGTATATATACGTTATATCTTAATACATAGTATCTAAACTTTTCTAGTGCAAATACTACAGCCATTAATTCTTTCTCTATGGTAGTGTAGTTAAGTTGTGCACCAGCGATACTTCTACTTGCACAATGGATTTAATAAGGATGCTTCTAGTCATCTAACTGTGTAAGTACAGCTCCTAAGGCATAGTTGGACACATCAATCATGATATGGAATGGTTTAGACCAATCATGAGCTTATCAAATGGGTGTTTCTACTAGCTTCTATTTCAAAGTTTGAAAGATAATTCACATTCCCTGGTCCACTTGAAAGGTATGTCCTTTTTGTCAATTCCATCAATGGTTTGGCAATGTTTGAAAATTTCTCAATAAATCTCCTCTAGTAGCCAGTATTTCCAAGGAATGACCGAATATCTTTGATAGTTTTCAATTGAAGGGTAATTTTTTGGATAATTTTGATTTTCTTGGGGTCTACCTCTATCCCTAAGTGTGAGATTTTGTGCCCTAGTACTATGCCTTCTTGGACCATTAAATGGCTTTTCTACCAGTTGAGCCTCAAATTGGTTTCTACACATCTTTTTAACGCTTGCTCCAACCAGTCCAAGGCTTGATCAAAGTTTGCTCCATAAGTGGTGAAGTCGTCCATAAAGACCTCCATGCCATTCCTTATCTGTTGTTAGAATATTCTTAGAACTAGTCGTTGAAATGTTGCAGGGGAATTGCACAAGTCAAACGACATCTATTTATATGCAAACATTCCCCAAGGATTGGTGAATGTAGTCTTGGCTTAATCCTCTGAGGCTATTTGTATTTGGTTATATCCGCTATATCCATCCAGAAAACTATAGTAGCGATGCCCTGTGATGGTGTCTAAGACTTGGTTAACAAATGTCAATGGAAAGTGATCTTTGAATGTTGCCATATTTAATAGCTTGAAATCTATGCACACCCTCCATTTGCCTCCCTTTTTAGGCACAATAACTAAGGGGCTATCCCATTCGCTATCAGCAATGGGATATATGAACCTAGCCTTGAGAAGATGTTCGATTTCTTCCTTAACTACTTGCTTTAGCTTAGGGCTCAATCACCTCTATGATTGTCTTCGAGGCTTCATGGAGGGGTCAGTGTAAATCTTATGTTGGCATATCCTAGGATCTATTCCATTTAATTTGGGATATGAACAAGTGAAGGCTTTTGACCATCTATTGATTACCTTAAGTAGTTCTTCTTTCTATTGAGGAGCAAGCTTAGCATTGATAATTACCAATTTTCTATTTTTAAGGAATGTGTATTCTATACCGGTGGGCAATGGTTTCAGCTCAAGGGGCTCTTGCTTAAATTTCTCAGGGATTTCCAACTTCCCCCAATTGACATTTTCAAGATTAAGACTTGGAAGTTGGCGGTGGACTTGCTCTAATGCGTCTATGCTATCGATGTAAGTGCAAGTCAAACCCTCAGTTGGTTCCATGCATATGAGTGAACTACTTTCTTGATCAGCTATCAGCCATTGGGGGTCTTCCTGTTGTGTGGCTATTGCATATAGGCATCTTTGTATGTTAATCACTTGTGCATAATGATTGCATGCAGGCAATGCTAAACTTTGCACAAACCATGACCTTTGCATGTAATTACACCTTGTGTCACTATATGTGATGTACGAAACTTTCTTCTTCTCGATCTTTTTGAGTGTATTTTCCTTTGATATATCTAGGGAAAGATCATGAATTCCTAAGTGTGCATCGATGGTGCTTAGCCATGCTCTTCCCATTATGATTGGGAAGCCCCCCTTACTGTTGTTTACCTGAATCACTAGGAAGTCAACTCGGTACGACCACCCATAAATAGTGGTAACAATGTCTTCCACCAGTCCCAATGGGACAATGATGGATTGGTCGACCAACTCTAGACGGATGTTGCTCTTTTTCAATGGAGGCAGGTTCCAGGCCTTCTACATTTCTTGAGAAATCAAGTTAACACCAAAACTTAAATTGAAAAGAGCCTTGCACTATGCATTTTTAGTAATTTTTAAGTATATTAGAGGACTCCCAAGATCAAAGAATTTCCTGGGAAGGTGGCCAGCTTTGATCCAATCGATGACAAGATGTGTTAGCATGACCATATGAGTTGAGCGTGGTGATTAGGTTGAAGGGGGCTCCAAATTTTTTATTGATACTAAGGCATCTAAAGAATTAGCTGCTTGTGATTACAAGGTCTTGGTTAGACTATTAGTTCTAAAGAAAGATATTTTCTTCATGTGGTTGTTGGAACCAATAGTAGGTTAAGAGTTAATAGTCCTTGTGGTATTACGTTGCTGCGGTTGGGTAGGGATTTCACCCTACATTGCAGGAGCAGGTGGTAGTGGAGCTATTGGTGGAAGAGATGTGGCTAGATTAGAAGGATGATATGCTTGCAGAATATTGCCTCTAGAAGAGGGAGTCCCATAATACTCGCAGGCCTGGTAGTGAGGTTGAGGACTGACGTGACCAGTAGAGTCACATGGGGAGATTGGTTGTTGCACATAATAGCCATATGAGTTAGGTTGTCGGTAAGGATATTGTTGCCTTGGTGGTGGCATTCCCCATTATTATGGGTGTTTCCACTGTTGATATTGCTCAATCGATTATGGTGAAGTTCCACTGGGATAATATGTTAAGGTTCAATGGAACTGCCTTGGGTTACCTTGAGGATAAGGTAACCTTTGGGGTGTTTGCCTTTTGTTTAATCATGGGTTGAGTGCATACACCTCAGACTCCTACAGATGTGAGATTACAAGGCAACATCCCTTAGGATGGTCATATTGACATATCTCACATCCACTATCATTGTCTGTTTTCGAATCCACAACCTCTTCAATGATGGAAACTTTACCCTTATCCTTGCTACATGTATGTTTAGCCTCTTTCTTTTTTCTTTTCTCACTACCTTGCTCTCTATACTCCTCTACTATTTTAAGAATAGTTTGAAATCTATTGTCTAGGGAATCCCACATTTGATCTACCTTTGCCAAAACTTCTGATGTCATCTTTTGAAAAGACAAAGTTTTCCTATTCACCATCTCTTCCAGTGTTGGCTCTTCTTCATCCTTACAAAATCTTACTTCCCTCTTCTGGAGGGAAGGATCTTAGTTATACTCTTCCACACTTTCTCTCTTTCATAGCTCACCTTCTTCCTTAGCAACTTGCTCCAATAGTCTTTGAATTTGATGAGACCTAAGCTCGGATAGCCTTCCTTGGGCATAAGTCCCAAGGGTCTCGTTTCATGCCTAAGCCCATCCATGAGATGGCATAGTTGATCTCTTTGTGAATAACCATGGCTAGGACAATGATGTAACAGTACATAGTATCAGCCCATAGCAACATCCAAGGGTTCATGTCCTTCTTGTTTCTAGCCTTGGATTTTCTTTCGCAAGTTAGACACTTGGGAGTACGTTTGGTACTTGTTATTAAATAGTTCTAACATAGTACTCCACCTACGAATGGATTCCAGTTGTAAAGACCAGCACCAGCTTTTTGCTTCTTTAAGTAATGTCTGTGGAAACAACTTAAGTTTTTTCCATTCGTTCTCTATGTTCTGTAAGGCACACACATCATGGAATTCTTGTAAATGATTCTGGATATCAGCATTGTATCCCCCTTCAAATCATGGGATTTTTTTATATCTAATCTCTTAATCTTACTATCTTTCTGATGCCTTGTTGGAATTCTAACAGCCTTAGTTATGTCCAACATACTTCAAGTAGCAAGGAGGGGTTCATCATGATCATCTCGTGCATGGTGTCTATGATGCCTATTTTGTTCCCTACTCTCCCTTCTTCTATGTCGTGACTCTCTAGAGTGCCCTCGTCCCCTTTCCTGGTTGTTTCATCTATGACTTCCAATTTGCCTACCTTTATCCCCATGGTCTTTTTCCTTATGACTACATCCAAATACTAAAGGAGAGGGTGAAGAATATGATGAAGGTAAAGAAGAAGAAGAACCATCACCATGATAGTGTCTTCTACCTTCTCTTCTACAGTCTCAGCCCTGATCATGACTGCGATTAGAATGTCCACCTTTATCATGTGTTTGTGTCCCTTTTTCAGATCTTTTGTGCCCATGGGTATTAGAACCTGGGTTATGAATCGTGGAGTGAACATTCTAATACACAACCCCTTGGCCAAAGTTAAGGGAAGGAACATCGTTATGTGGTCGACTACCTGAGGTAGGTTCACCACCCTCATTTTCACTTAAGACATGTGGGACATCCTGGGACCACTTATCTTTCAAAGACTTATGATGTCTTTTCTATTGCAAGTCCCTTTGATGTTGTGCCTCTGTGGGATGGTATTCTCTTAACTCATGGTATTGCACAACATATTCTGCATGTAAGTGCAGCATGCCAATTCATGTGAGAGCATGAAGAAGCATGCTCGGGACTAAACAATTAGGAGGTAACATTATGTTATCTTTTAAGTCTCACCAACGTAGTTGTTCATCTTGATGGAGGATAAAGGCGAAGTCTGGTATATACTTATCAGGATGAATATATATCACTCGAACTTGTTGAGGGACTAGCGGATCAATGTCATGTGTATTATACCGTCGACTATTTCCTGTTTTAGACCTAGGTAGTGAGGTGCTTTTGTATGAACAAGGAGACATACTTATCTATTCAGTGTGTAATGTATTCTTATTTATTATTTTCTCAATTATCCCTAAGGGTTTTTTCCAATGATGTGAATGATTTCCTAAGTTCTAATTAGCACACAAACAACTAAGTCCCTGGCAACGGTGCCAATGATGAGAGGTGAGGTACCCCTACGCTCAACCATATGAATACGAGCGTTTCACGCATGATCCAGTCGAATTCTAAGGACAAAGTGCCTATGTTCCTTTGTGGAATAAGGATGGTTGATTGATTGTTATCTTCCCAAGCTTATATGTTACGATTGTATGGTTAAGTAAGCTTGAGGCATATGATTTTTATAGCTTTTATGTTTTTATGTCCTGCTGCTAATAAGGAAGGAGAGAGAGATAACTAAGTGAGTAATTTAACTTAACTATATTGATTAACTAGGCTTTAACTAATCCTAAAACCAGTATCCATTCTCACTTTCCGTACACATCCTAAACCAGTGCAACACTACCAGGATTACCAAATGCTAATCATTACTAGGTTACCAAGTGTTACACGCATGCTTGAAGTGATCGTACTGAGTGTAATTTAACGATTTGCTTAATTGATCAAAATGAATTACTGTGCTAATAACATAAATGTAAAGTGCATAAAATAAAATAAATGCATAAGAAAATAAAATAAAAGAAATGTGTAAGAAAAAAAATCTCAAGTGCTGCAAGGATGAATTAAAGAGCTTGTCGTTATTGTCGTACACAAGGTGTGCTTAGGTACACAATGCTTGAATAAAGATCTATCCACACTTTGACCTCCTGCTATGGGCACTTGGAAAATACTCTAACCTTCAAATAGACTACAAGATTTTTGCTACTTGACTGCTACAAGACTTCTTTCCAATTGTGTGCCTGGGCACTGTATTTATAGACTTGGGAGCAACTACTCTAATAATAACTACTCTAACAATAACAACTCCAATAATAGCTGCTCTAACAATTAAAGTAACTGCTCCAATAATAACCACTCTAATTATTAAAGTAACCGCTCCAATAATAACCACTCTAATAATTAGAGTAATCACTCCAATAATAACCACTCTAATTATTAGAGTAATTGCTCCAATAATAACCGCTCTAATAATTAGAGTAATTGCTTCATCATCTATGTACCCAATAATTTGATGATAGAAACCATAACTTAGACTAGCTAATCATGTCTAACCATTTTAATCACTGGGAGTAGTAAATTTAACCTTTTGGACCTTAAGATCAAGTGCTTAACCTTTGCATATAGTCTTAAATAACTGACCCCTATTGTGTCATTTGTTATACTACCAGAGTTAGTGTCTTAAGGGGGGTAAAAGGGTGACTAAATAGTGTAGGTAATGCAACTAGTTGTTACCAACAAGATTAGTTAAAGAATTAGTTGATGAATTTGTTAGTGAATGATCAAGAAGATGTATATCAATTCATCCTATAATCAAATCATACAATAGAACAACATGGAGAGTCATAATCTTATTCTGACAATGTGTATGATATCCATAAAGAGTAATGGCCTAGAAGAAAATCTAAGAATGAGAATGAAATTTGAAACATGAAAATGCTTGCAAGATTCCTAGGGAGTGAGAGACAACATTTGCAATGTCCACCATGGACCTTGGATTGGCAAGAGTATCAATATTCATGCATCTTAGTAGAGTTACAAAATTTGAATATTGATTTCTTGTGACTACAAGAAGTCTTACCATGAGAATTTCTATGCCAATTTCAACTAGAATTGTGAAATATGGGATACAAATGTATCCATAAGAAAAAAGATTCTTGTGGAAGTTCTTCTTTCAAGTTGTCCATATTAGCCTATTGTAGAAATCACAACATGGATGGTTGCACAACCTTTCATAAAGAAGCCAAGTTTAAATTGATACAAAGATTTAAATAGAGTTTAGAAAATATGATTTTTGAAATTCCAGAACTTAAACTGATGGGAAAGAAAGAATGATTAGGATTTCGGATAAGTCACATAGCCTTGGCATTGATGCTAAAAATCAAGTTATTAGGAAGATATGTATGCATGGTTAGCACATAGTTAATTGTCCAATCAACATGTTCAAATATTAGACTATGTCAAGGAGCATACTTGATTAAGAAAATATAGGAAAGTTTGAAGAATAAGTTATTCCTAAGATATACCAATCTAGTGTCAATTTTCCTTTGTGGAGACTTCAATGCAAAATTTGGGAATAGTGTTTATAAATTCTTAAAACATGGATCTATGAAGGAATTTTTGAAAGATGAACCTAATTTGAAGAGGATGTTCCCATCAATTTAAAATACAATTCCATTATCTAGTGTGTATTCTACTTACTTCAATCTTCAATAGATAAATCAGATCTTAGAATTCAAGAATAGATGATTTTGATGGATAATACTCATGAAGAACCACAGTTCAACAATTATTTTACCATGATTAATGAGAATAGATCAACAACATTCTATATTGATACCCTAGATTATATTTGGTATGATGTACAATACTTCCAAGTTACCAAGTTACTAGAGTTAATTTCTAAATAAGAAGTTGAGAAGAATCAAGATCAAGCCTTGCCATCCCAAATAAGACCATCTAATCATATACTACTTATGGTAGAATTACAACTATTATCATTAATTTCTAAGATTGATCAAGATCAAGAAGTATCTTAAACTTACTTTTATTTATGATTTTCATGATTTTCTTTATTGTTTAATTTATATTTTAATTAGATAAGTAAAATTTCAATGATAACACAAGTTAAAAATAAGAATTTTCCCTACCTTCCCATGTATAACTAGATATGAGTTACACTTTTTGCGATCCTAGTTAGGACTAGTGATTGGTGGTTAGTAGATCTTTAATTCACCTTTTGTCATTATCTTAGAAAATGAGGTAAGTATTGATAAAATAATATTTAAAAATTATATATATTCTTTTCACATATATCTTATTTGCAAAATAAGCAAGAAAAAACTTCAAGTCCAAACGAGATATCAAATTATTAGAGAATAAGAACATAAAAAAAGAGCATTGGCATTGGAAAAAGATAGTGAACATGGACTTGTTCGAGAACACATGAAACCTAAGGGGATAGATTGTAATGTCCCCATTCCCAAATGGATCTACTACATAATGAAGATGGAGCCTCTTCATAATAAGTATTATCATTATTGTAACAAGACCCAAAATAGGAGTTGTAATTAAGACCCAAAAGGGCATGTTGTAATTACGAATGTGTCTCTTGAGGTGACCTTTGGGGGCTTAACCTAAGGCATTTATACCCAGGCATTAGAGGTCATGCTAGCATGGAGTTGTGGAGCTAGTAAAGGTGAGTAATAAGTGTTGGGTAAATTGGAATAGGAAGAGGACTAGCCATCCCCTTTGCCTAGGTGTAGGCCTAACCATGGTGGCAATGTTGGATTGCCTTTGAGGGATAGATGCTAAAGAAAGAAAACCCCAAGGAACACTCTCAAGGCATGATCCAAATATACTATTTCACATCAATAATGTTGAATGTTACATATATTTTACATTTGAGATATTATCTTCTTACGCATAATGTCTAATATAATGTATATGTGGCGTTTGTCATGACATTCAAGAATAGGATGCCACAAATCCCATCCTTATAGATTTTATATACCAATGACTTTTATCTTGAAAATGCTCATGATTGGAATCTAAAATATAAGTTATAATTTATAATTTTCACATAGCATAAATTAAATCTTAAATAATCTCATATGGTGATATAAAGGATGGCATATGTAAAGGTTCTCTTTATGATTATGATTATTTTAATCATTATTGAACATGTATAGTCCACTTCATGATTTTGCTAGTTTCTAGTGCATGTCATGATTGTATAATCATTATGGTTCTTATATTTTTCATATTTTTACATCAATAATATTTATATAGTTTTAGTATCTTTGAATTTTCATGAAACCCATTTTTGGGGGCTAAATGTTGACTTTAACATTTTCATACTTAGCATGGAGTCATAACTTATAAGTTTCCTACCAAGTCCTAGACTCATGTTTTTCTTACTCCTCACATGGCTAACAATGGGATTATGTTTAAGATATTGATGAGTGGTGGAGCAATCCCAACAATCTATCATACAAGTCACGAGTGCTAGTGCATGATCAAATCATAATCCATGGATGGAGAATGTTATTATACTAGTGATTGATGTTAAGTTCATGAGTTGTCTTCCTACTTTGAGTTAGTAAAGTCTAAGTGTATGGTTTAACTCGTAGTGAGACATATGTTATGTAATTTTGTTAGGCTCATTTTACTCCTAAGCATGAATATAATGAAAATGAAGTGAAATGCTAAGTCTAAGTAATGATAAGTGACTAAATCTATTGTAATCTATAATGATGATCATTTGTTCCTAGTTTACCATACATACCTTAGCCTCATGTAACCATTACTGAGTTATTAAACATTATGCTACTAAGAGAACCAAGCAATAATACTACTAGGATTACCAAACAATTACACTTAAATGTTCAAAACCAATCATACTCATTTTGCTTTATTAATTAACAATGAAAATTAAATTACTTAGAAAATTTGAAGAGTTAACTAAGTAAACATGTAAATTAGTCTAAGTAAAATAGTAAACTAATTTTATGCTATAATGATGAAAAGCAATCTCAATCTTTATTTCTAGTCATGAACTATACCCAAGTACACTTGAATAAAGATTTTGCATAATTGCTAAACATCTAATTGTAGGAATTCACTTTATCTCTAACTAAGAAAACAAACTATAAGAATTTTGCTAAGGGTTGAATGGGAAAGTTATGGATTGAGTGCTCAAGTGCTGGTGTTTATAGGGTTGCATGCATCTCAAGACCCATATCAATGATGATGTAACATGGATTATGACATCATATCTATGACATAATTTCTATGATATTGTAGATATGATATCACAATGCAAAAAAAATTAACTTTATCGTACCCCCATGACTAACTGGAAACTCATCCTTGAGTTAAAATAAAATGGGGATAGAATCCCTTCTAAAATTAGGAGGTAGACTCAACTTGACATGACTTGCTAACTATTTACATGACTTAGAATGCTACAATTTTGTTTTTACAAAATGACACAGTTACATGAAAAGAAAAAAAAATAAAACACAAAATTTGAAGTAGCTCAATGTAGATCAAGTTCCAAGTAGTGGAGGCTCTTCCATTAATTCTTCCCTTTATCATTAAGCTTCTGGAATTAATATTAGGTGCATAGCACCTGAAGTTTCTCCTCCTCTATCCTGGGATAATATACCATTCATGCTTATTGTGTAATGTTAGATAGAGTGGGTACATCCCATGGACATGGTAGTTATGAAACCATCTTATTTTCTTTCACATACTAAGCTGCAAATTGCCATCTTTCTTCTTCAAATGCTCTACATGTCTTTCTAAGTTTCTAAGAATCTAACATGTGATGTGCTAGGTTTGTTGCTACATCTTGCTACCTATGGTAGATAGAATTAACAATTTATAACTTTGAGTTTGCCACATGTAGCTTCTGTAGTGCATCCTTCATATTGACAAACATTTTCTCATACATTGTATATATGACCACTACTTGCTACTCTAATTCATTTTGAGGAATTATTTTTATTAACATGGCCAAGTTAGCATAATGAATATTTTCTAACCCCATGTATTTTGTAAGGTCTTCAATCTAAAGGTCTTTATTTTTTTACTTTTTCCTAGTAGACATGGGCTAAACTATCCAAGATGGATTACCAATCTAGATTTTGCATAGCAAGGGAACTGATTTTGGATTTTTTTATTTGGATTTATTTTTCATTTATCTATTTATACATGCCCACCTAGTCTTTGAAATGCTTCTTGATTCATTCATGCTTCTTGGCCTCATTCTGCCACAAACTAATTTTGATTGCTAACTTTTGGCAAATGGAGCAAACTTCTTCCATTGATAAGATTTTGTTCTCTCATATTAAGTGATTCATGTATTGGTTGGTTGACTCAGACTGGTTTTCCTATGAGTTGTTAAATCCTCTCCTTGAGAAAATTTTTCTACTTTTCAATGTTGGTCAACCAAGCATTATTAATAGCTAACTATTTACTTTTCTCTTGTAAGGTAGTGAGCACTTTGGTGGGTGCATATGTCTAAGCCTTTGCCAATGATGCATCCCACACTGCCTTCTCCTTATCCTTCTTCATTATTATGTTGTGAATAATCAATGCCTCACATGGTCATTTTTGAGTTGGTCTAGTTGGTCAGGTGCTATAAATTGTGCAAGGTCTTTCTTATCCACTCTCAATTTTGCCAATTCTACATGTAACCACTACATTTCATTCTCCACATGTTTAACTCCAGTCTTTGTCATGACCAACTTCTTTTTTGTGGTAATCAGATGAGATTGGACTATAGTGATATCACTAGGGATATCAAAAATATTTTGCATCGCTTGACCTATCTACAATAATCAATCCAAAATATCTTCACGCTCTATAGGAGTCATTGAGGTTCCAACAAGCATTTGAGAATCTTGTGCTCCAAAGATATTGGCTGGTTGAACAATAGATACATTAAATGATTTCTTATTTGATTGATGGTGACCTCTAAAGCTCTTACTACATCTTGGTATTTCATGACCACAACAGTGGTACATTCACTAGTTTCAAGTATTACTTAGAATGATGTAGCATTCCTAGATATCTATTGCGTCTAATCTTCCTCTCCTCCTACTTACAATGACACCTACCTATCAACTAAATCTATTGAGATTCTAGCCCTTATAGGGCTCTCCCGTGCTTTGTGTAAATTGGACCCTTTCTTTATTCCCAAACTTATTATCACTATAATTTATTGTAGTTGGATAATGGATGGTCTATAATTCTGTAGTGGCAGTAGCAATGTTTATTGTTGTTGTTGTTGTTGTTGTTTAGCTTGCAGTTGTTGTTCAACCTAAGGTCAGCTACTAGGCTTTTCCTACTATTATTAACTGGTAGTGGGAATGTTATTGGTAGGAGTGGAACCTACAAATCCTTCGGTGCCTACTAGCTTCTCTAGTTGATCCTTGTTTGGTGGCACTAGCTTGAGCATTTCTACATAGGCAGCATTTTGGACCTTCCTAGAAACATCATTAGTATATCCTAGGATTCTAGCTTGATGGCATAGCTTCCTAATGAGATAATAGAATGGAAGTGTCAATTTTCTTACCTTCTTCTCTTCAAACAATCTTTGGATCTTGAGGAAGAACATATGGATAATGTTGTTATTGAATTTTCCCATAAGATTTATGCTTCCTCTAGTTGCATATGTAGATATTTTGTTAAGCCTCTTTGTTGGATAGTGATAGATTTCAATCTTAAAGTATATTTTCTCCTCAGCTATGAGCTCACTATAGTCTTTATCTTCTTTTTAATCTGCCTTGTGCAACCATAGCCTCTTAGCATTAGTATCTTATTTTGTTGAGATCTATGTCACATTTTCTCCTTCATTTGGGATGTTGAGGGCCTTTGCAATTGCCTCTACCAAGTATGGCACAAAGAATCCTTCAATTTTGACTTTGGCATATGCTTACTTATTCTACCAAAATTGGTATGTTTCTCCTAGATACCACTCTCCACTATTAGACAAATTATGCTATAAGGGAGACACTTGGAGTTGTTTCTTTATAACTTCTTGAGCAAACTCTATGAAAGGACCAAAGTTCAACTCTACAATGACTATGAACATGATCGATTCTTCTTGAATTACTTAGAGGCATTTAGAAGATAAGGTGATACATTGTTCTTTTTTAAGTGCTGGTGGAATTTCTACCTCTCCTTGGGTTGAGTGTTTGATGACAAGAGTTTGTTGGTGGATACTATATGATTGGGCAACTTGTTCTTCTTGTGGAGCTTGTTCTCCTACTTGCCTCTTAGTCTATTGCTCCCATGTTGGCAAGGTTCAATAGTTGCTAGTCTCTTTGGAACCATCTGTAGTCAACAATAGTTTCATATTATTAAAGTGTTTACATCAGTTCTTAACAATTTTTTTCTTCCTCATACCCTTAATTAGATCAAGTTCCTATCTTATTATTATTGCAAAGTTACAAAAATTTTTAAATGTAATTCCTTAATTGTTATTAATTAATTATGACCTTTCATATTTATTATTTTCTTACTTATTATGTGTTAAAATGGTTGGTATGGTCACTTAGGAGAATTAACTAAGTCCTCTTTGCTTAAGTTTGATTGATTAATAATAAGGCTCTTATTATTTCTTATGCTTACCCTTTATGGTATCTTCTAGGTGTTAGGAATTTTTGGCTAAAATTTTTAGATGTATCATATAATTTAAATGCCCCTCCCCCAACAACTATGAGCACTCTAAGATCAATAGGGTTCAAGAACTTTAGAAATCAAATCTATGGGAACAAAGTTATGCCCTTGGGAAGCTAGTGTGCAAGAGCTATGAGAAAAAATTACAAAAACTTCTCTTGTTGGAAAATGAAGGAATGAAAAATTTCACTAACTCTCGCATGTACATATACTATTTTTATATTCATGACATTGTAGATGATACATCATAGATACAAAATCATAGGTGCTATGACATCACCATTAAAACATTTCAAATTTTTGTTGAATTTTAAGAGAAAAAATGAGTCAATTGAAATTTTAGAAAAATGTGAGACTTGTAAAAATGATCTTGGATCATTAATGATAAACAATTTTAAGAAAATTGGCATTCAAAATTCATAAGAAAGGAATCTTAGGCAACAAAATTTTATTGAATGCATAGGAGATGGGTTAAGAATTTCAGATATATGAATAGATTGTTAGATGATATGGAAAGTATTTATTGAATCTTGATTATTTTGGAAGGCACATGATGATGTGGAATTGCTTGCCAAGTATGAAATATAAGAGTCATAAAAGTGGATCCTTCCTAAAGTAGGCTTTAGCCCTTAGTACCCTTATATAACTACACCTAAAGGTGTCCTCAGGCACTCAAGGAGTTGAATGTAATGCATACATGTTTAGCAAAATATACATATTAGTATTGTCATATTGGGAAAGTATCACTATATTATACAAAACAACAAAATTACATTTACATATACAATGAAGTGAGATGGACTGTAGAAGGTGTTGCTAAAGAGGGGACATGAGGTATCCTACCATAGACATAATGAATTCTTGTGTGTAATCTATGGTTAAAGTAATCATCAATATTTCCTTCCAAGATTCAAACTAAGTCCAAATCACTTTCTTGTGGCATCACATTATTTTTTATCTAGAAGTCACAACTATAATACTACCATAGCTGTAAGAAGTATTACCACTTGGCATATGGGTCAATAGAGGAGTTTATTCATGGTAGTTTTTTATTTTTGAGATTCTCGAGAAGCTGCCTACCTTTAGGCATGGATAACATATCTTTCTAGTGGAACCCTTAGAAATTTATTTTTTGCATGGATTTTATTTTTGACTATGTTGACCTTACTAGAGGAGTAAATTTAGGCATGGTTAACATGTCTTTTCAATGACATAGTAAGATAGCACTTATTGTACTATTACTTCCATTTTTTATTAGTTCTACAATTATATAATACATCCTTAGAAATAAGATAGAATCATATAGCAGTGATCCAAGAGAATCCATAAGTTTGTTTAATTTCACACCCTTGTCATTTCCACTTGGTTCTTCACTCTTCTATCCGAGCATAATGATCACAACTTTATTCTTAGTTTTATTGTGAGAAGAATATCATTATAGACATGCTAGATCCTCTTATTATTGGAATGGGTTGATTAATGTCATGGTCTCATTGTATGGGTAATTAGTCCCTTATGATTGATAATATAGAGAAGTCTTTACCTTATGGGAACTACATCTTGCTTTATTTAGTGTATTTTATTAACAATTGACAAAACTATTTGCAAGTAAAATGATGAAAAACTACAAAAGATTATAAAAGACTTCAAGAATTAAAAAGATAAAAAGAATTAAAAATTATCAAAGAGTTAAGAAATTGAAAATATAAAATAATCAAGAAAGTAGAAAGAAGTAGTAAGAAAGTGAAAAAATTCAAAAGGTACCTATGTGTCATGGTGGACATCCCCATGACTATGATTAGGGCTATTCAACTAGAAAATTATATAGGTAGAGGAAATTTAGATAAGCTAGGTAGAATCCTTAACGGAGTTGGGATATTTATGGTAGGATTTGGCTTGTTACAATTTTACTAAGATAAGCTTATGTGGGCAAGATGGATGATGAGTGTACATGGCACTAAATGGGTAAGTCATTCAGATGATGTATGGCCCCTCCCAAAGGATTTGGAACTAACTTTTGTCAAACATGGTTGAAATTGTAGTATAGGACCTAATCACTTGGTTGTACCAACACTTGTCATATTCATGCATTATTCCTATGCTTTGAGTATTTCTTGTGGATCTCATTACTCATAAGTTCTACTAGCCTATTTTCTTCTAATAGATTAAGATTCATTAGTTGCTCTTTCTAGGCTAAGCTTAGGTTCAGGTCAAGTTTGCTGGCAGTAGCTAGAGTTTGAAGCTATACCTAGATTAGTAGTGTGGGTAATTTACTATAAAGTAGCTCATAGGATGAATATCCAATAGGTAGTTTCCATGTTATTCTATAGGCTCATAGAGCATCATTTAGCTTGGTTCTTTAATCCTTTCTAAATATACTAACTATCATAGATAATATTCTAGTAATTTTGTAGTTAGTTACTTTTGCCTAACCATTAGCTCGAGAATGATATGATGTGATCAATTTATGGTTCACCCCAAGTTGTTACATGAGATTCTTAAAATTAGCACTAGTATAATGAATCCCATTATCTGAAATAAGCATCCTTGGTACTTCAAAGTGATTCACCACATGTTGTTAGAAGAATTTTGCAGCTATTTTGGCTATACAATCTTTAACTTTAGCTGCCTCTACCCACTTTGTGTAATAATCCATGGTCACTATTATGTAAGCCTTTCCATTCAACATTGGTGTGATGGTTCCATGAAGTCAATTCCCCATATATCAAATAGTTCTAATGATTGTATCTATTATTATGGTGCTTCATTCTTGGCTATTATTCCTCCATCTTTCTGACCCATTTCACAAGATTGAATAAATTTGCAGACATCTTAGAACAAGGTAGGCTAGAAGTAGCCTGCCATCATAAGTTTTAATGTCATCCTACTACCTACATAATGGCCACCACATGGACGTTTATGTACATCATATAGGATCCATTGTTGATTATATTTTGGTACACACCATTGTACTAATCCACCAACACAAATCTTGTAAAGGTTTCCATTTATTTCCAAATATCTCTTAGCCTTATGAAGGAACTATTATTTCTATTTCTTTTCCCACTCAACAAGAAGCTCTTGTATGGTTAAATAACTTATGTAATTAGTGATCCATGATTTCATTATTGAGTCAACAGTCATTATTATCTTAGTAAACATGTTTTCATTAGGGAACTACTTTGAGAATGATTCTTTATGGTCTTTTTATTTGCATTGTAACCTCAACAAGTGATCAACTACTACATTCTCTCTACCCTTCTTGTCAATCATGGTTATGTTGAATTCTTGTAGAATGATAAGTCATCTAATCACCCTAGGACTTACTGCTAGTTTTTTCATGAGGAATTGGATTGCAGTAGGATCAATGTGGACATAGATTGGATACCTGAGCACAAAATGTTGGAATTTTTCTCTTGCATACACCATTTTCATAAGCTCATTTTCTGTGGTGGTGTAATTAATTTGTATCTAGATGATGTTTCTACTAGCACAATGTATAAAGTATGGCCTTTTTTTGTCATCCAACTATGTTAGCACTACATCCAATGCAAAATTTGAGGCATCCATCATGATATTTGAAGGCTTATACTAATCTAGATCTTGAAGGATTGGTATCTTGATCAACTTCTATTTCAAGGTTTCAAATGCCTTCTCACATGATTCCATCCATTGAAATGGTGTATCCTTCTTGGTTACATCTACCAATGATTTTGCAATTTTTAAAACATTTTCTATAAATCTTCTATAGTATTTCCTGTGACCTAAAAATGATCAAACATATTTGATGATTTATGGCTTTTGGGTAATTGATTAGCAGCAAGGTACCCCTACACGCAACCATATGAATCACAAGTGTTCATGCGTGATTCAGTCGAATTCTGTGGACTTTATAGTTTCTAGTGCACTAGCCTTCTAGCAGGTGAATCTTGCCTCAAGGTCATTCATTGTCTTCCCAATTACACTTGTGACATTCACTAGTATGGTTAAGTGTAATTGAGTTATCTGATATTTATCATTTTGTATTTCATGGGTTGGTGTTTAAAGGGAGATAAAGTAATTGGATTAACTAATTTAATTTAACTAATTAGCTAGTATCTAACTAGTCTTAACATAAGTATCTAGTCCCACTCTTCGCACACGTCCTAAACCCATGTATCCATTGCTGGATTACCAAGCGCTATGCTACTAGGCATACCAAGCAATAACACTACTAGGATTACTAAGTGAATACATGTCACACTCGAAGTGGTTGTACTTATGTGCTTAATCTATATAGCTTATCTTACTTAATTCCTTTATTAACTTAATTACTAGAAAAAATTTAATAAATAAATAATTGAAAACATTATATGCATAAATGAAACATTTAATCTATCCAAAGTGCTGCAAGGTTTATTAGAAAACTAGTCTTTATTGCTGCATACACTATCATGCTCAAGTACAACAATGCTTGAATAAAGATCCATGCACTCAATGACTCCTACTATAGGCACTTGAGGAAAATATCCTATCTTTTAAATGAATAAATTGTAAGAGTTTTGCTACTACTAAAATTCTATTGCCATAAATGTAGCTGGTAGGTGTGTATTTATAGCCAAAAAGTGGACACTACATCAACAAGGCCTCATCGATGAGGCCAAGTCAACAAGGCTACATTGACGAGGCCTCGTTAATGCAACCAACAAAACTATGACTCATCATACCCCCATGACTAAATGAAAACACATCCTTGAGTTCTTTTTTAAGTTCATTCTCCATAGAGTTGTTTGAAGCATGATGGGTGCTGAATGCTTTGGAGGAAAAATGATGTTGCCTTATAGATCTTTTCATCTCATTTGCTCATCTTGGTGAAAGATGAATGTGAAATCATGGTAATAAGAACCATTGTGAGCATATGAGATTCTTGCTTTCATAGGCATAGTCCAATCTTCATCGTCATTTATTCTATCATTTCTCCTTTATATCTTAATAGCACTACTAGGATTACAAAACAATTATACTTAATCACTCGAAACTAGCTGTGCTCATTTATCTTTACTAATAAACAAAGGAAAGTAAAGTACTTCAAAAATGGAAAGAGTTAACTAAGTAAACATGAAAATTAATCTAAGTAAAATACTAAACTAAGTATATGCTGCAATGATGAGAAGCAATCTTGATCTTTATTTTTAGTCATGAATTGTGCCTAAGTACATTTCACTTGAATAAAGATTTCACATAACTACTAAACATCACACTAAGGGCATTCACTTTATTTCTAACTAAGAAAACAAATTGCAAGAGTTTTGCTAAGGGTGAAATGGAAAGTTATAGATTGTGCATCCAAGTGTTGGTATTTATAGGGCCACACACATCCCAAGACATCATATTAACAATGACGTAGCATGGATTATGACATTGTATCTATGACATCGTTGCTACAATATTGTAGATATGATATTGCAATGCATCAAAAATTTAATTTATCAGATATTTTTTCTAAACTTTTAATTATTAATTTTAAACTAATTATTATTATTATGATACTTACTAAATAACATAGAGTTTATTAATTTTAAAAATTAATGGTTAAGCTTTGGAAAGAAAATGAATTAACTAAAATAAGGTTCATATTATTAAAATTAATAATAATAAATAAATAAATATTATTTCTAAGCTTAAGAAAGAGCTCTTAAAATGGTGTCTTCAATAAATATGCTATCCACTTATCTTATTAATTATGAGCTTACCTAATATTAGTGTCCAAAGCCATAATTATAAATTTAGAAAATCAAGGTTAGATCCATTAGAAATGTACTATTGCAAGAAATCACATCAGTGAGTAATATTCTACTTTTTGTTAGTCTAATCTAATTCATGAGCGGCTACATGCATGGGGACACATGGCAATAGTAAGAAAACCATGAGTGATAATAAAATCATTTGAATAAACTATGTTGATAAGACTTATGTTCGAATGTAAATGACAAAAGGTTTTGCTTTTTGGTCATAAGGATAAATGCAATAGTTTTAGTGTAGATTTGGCTACATGACCTTACCAACCTCTTAAGACTCATGTGTTATAGTCACATGTTTATGTGAAGGCTCCATGCCTATGCACTAAGGATGGTATCATTTGACATTTATGCAACCTACTATTCAATGACAAAGATGATATGTGCCAAGGTTATAAGGTGTGGGGCTATGCAACCCTTTCTAGAACATGGAAAAATGATATCCATCGATGATAAACTGAATTATTTTAATGCTACTAAGTTCTTAGCAACATGGCCAATTCTAGAGCAATCATGTGGCTAGTCAAACTAGCAACATGAGTAGTCATAGTAGCACTATGAGGTTGATGATGGTACTAAAAATAACAAGGTTATTATGTAGGGTAATAAGGCTTACAACATAAAATATGAACCCCACATGACACTAACCAAGAGAAAACTATAAGGTCAATATGGCTCAAACATTATAGCCTAGCACATAGCATAGGGGATGGTTGACACTAGTCAACATGAATAATAATAGCTAGAATTCTGAGCTAATTTTTAATTATAACTGAATATCATAGAAAATAACATTATCAATAAAGTGCCTCAGGATAATATCTCACCTAGAATTTGGCATTGCCAATGCATCTACATTGTTCAAAAATATCAAATTTAACCCTTCTCTTCAACATTAGATATACAATATTTGTTTTATGTGAATTTTGATTTATTGAACCAAATATGATGAGTTATAGGTTTTACACAAAACCTCCTTCCCCCATGATGAGACACGGTCTGCGTCGGCCGCGATATCGCGTACGCGATATCGCACCCGACGCGATATCGCATCCCCCGCGATATCGCGTCCTTCCCTGCGATATCGCATACACGATATCGTAGTCAGCCGTCATGTCTATAAATAAGAGGTGGCTCTCCCTTGTTTAGGGATCCCAATTTTAGTGTAGTGAAGCTTTGGCAGTTTGATCCCTCCAGAGTTAGAATTTTCCCGTGTCTGCCCGCAGTGTGGTGAATGTGATTCTACGGTGTCTTTATTCGAGTGTGCCGTACTTGGACACGCACATGACCGGCAATAAAGATCGAGATTACTTCATCATTACAGCATTCACTTAGTTTATTTATTGTTATTTATTTCATGTTATTTATTGCTTTCATAGCACGGTGTAAGTACGACTTGACTACGAGCATCTACGGGTGTGTACGGCTAGTTAAGGAATCGGTTACTTATCGCGATTAGT
>MNCI01010141.1:594102-633230 GCA_015680685.1 Gnetum montanum | reverse complement strand
GCACTTAGGCTAGATTAGATTTTCTTACCTTTTCCTCTTAGCTTAGAATTAGTTAATATTATTTTCCATTGCCTCCAGGAGTAGCATTAGATTAGAACACATCATACACCTCATCTAGACTAAACCATACGTGACATATGCAAAACTAGTCTAGATGGGAAGACAGCGAACTGCGACCTAAGGCTAACTATCTAGGTGCCACAACTAGTCCATCTGCAGAGTTCGACCGGATCGCGTGTGCGACGCTCGTATTCATATGGTTGAGTGTAGGGGTATCTCGCCACTCATCACCCCACCTCATTAATCAATATTTTCTGCATCCACGATAAAGGTTTCTTTCACATTTTTGTAGATGAATAGAACATAAATGTATTTCTGTGTGAAAAAAAGGTCATGTCTACTAACATGTACCTAAGCAACGTGTTGCACCGCATGAGATCCCTCTTCCATAAATAGGTCCCTACCCTTATTATATTTCATTTTCACTCATCAAAGAATTTAGGAATGTGGGCTTGGGAAAAAGAGAGAGAGAAAAGGTTTGAGGTATTTTAGAGGAAACAAAGCAAAATAGAAAATATTTTGGCAAGGTATAATAACTTTGTAAGAAGGCTTATTTAAATTGTTTTCCAAATGCTTCCAAAGAGACTCGAAGCTAGGGGACAATCACAACTAAGGAAAAAGAAGCCTAAAGAGAGATGAAGAGGATGAGATGCAAAACAAACTCTTCCTGTAGAGTAAGAAAAATAATCATATACCATCCATTAGTGCACCTGTAATAGGATAATCTGCACAAGCAGAAGCTAATGTACCACTAGCTCTAGAATAGGAACAACACCTAACAGTCTCTAATGAGTGTTTATAGGATATTTAGGAGAAGCCTATCATGTTGACTATGATAGTGTAACTTAATTTTAAGCCATTCATGAAGCTTGTACCTGCAAAGGTACATGAAAAACTTCAAGCCTCACCATTATGACCAACCATTTTAAGTAATCAAAACTAGTATTTGAGAAAAGTTTATTAATTTTGATAAAAAAAAAATAGGATGATGCAACCATGATGATAGAGGAAGTGATGGTGCCATGTTCAGTTGAAGAAATCTCAAGGGTACTAAATTTACCAAATGTCAAAGCTAATATTACTCAGATATTTACAAGGTTCAACATAGAAGTAAGAAATTTATGGTTGTAAAGGGCATATGAAACTCTAGAAGAAGATTACCATGGATTATCCACTCTATAAAAACATCTACTTTAAGATTAGAACATACCATATTTTCCCAAAGAAGAAAATCAATAGAGTTTCCACCTATGCTACCTAAGGAAGTGCTATCTTAATGGAAAAATTTCAAGCTAACATATTCCATCTATTGTTTCTAGAGATATAGAGAAAATTTAAGGAGAAGAAGATAGGGGAACCCACTCTTCCATTTATTTATCTTATTAGAAAGTTGTGCAAATAAGCTAGAATTTTGAACTACATCAATGCTATTTTTCAAAAATCCCAAAATTCTTCATAGGCAAAAATCCCTAAGCCAATGCTACAAAAGAAAGATCAAGTAGAAAAACTAGCAAGCACTAATGCTACAGTAGGATCAACACCAACAGTAAACATTATAGCTATAGACATAGAACAAGTAGGATCCAATGGATCAACTCCAACTATAGACTGAGCAAGACTAAGTGCTCCACTATCATAACCTAACTATAGGCCTTTGATGAGTCATCTATAACATATTACTGAAATAATCAGTTAGGATAGCAAGAAAGTATCAAGCATGTATAGGATAAGGATTCATACAAGCATGGCTACCATATCCATAGGATTCACCAGTGGTCAAGTATCTTTGCAAGAAGGAGAGAATAATGACTAGGCACAATAAATTTTTAGGAACACTACATCATTCCAAGTGATGTTAGAAACTAAAGAAAGAGCTATAGTTGTGGTGACCATATCAAGAAGTCATTAATTATTCTCATTGTACCACCAAAAGATATTTTTGGAGCCAAAGATGTGTAGACATTAGCCAAAACTTCTAGAAAGGAAATAATGTCCCATGTTGAACATGAATATACATTGGAAAGACTATTGTAATTAATGAAGAATCATTTTGATATCCCTAGTAATATTACTACAATGTAGTCTTAATTAATAACCACAAAAGAAAATCTTGTCATGTAGAAACAAGGATGCAACATGTAGAGAGTGAAGTGCAAAGGGTACAAGAAGATATAGCTATAGTGAAAGATGAAAAATAACATCCTACATGACACATTGCACAGGGCTAGCAAACATACATCCATGCTAAGGCAAATTGGTCAATTGATGACTAGCAAAGAAAATTGAAGATGGAGAAAGAAAGAGTAGTATGGAATGCCTCAATAGCAAATGCTCAAACATACATCCATGCTAAGGCAATCACTGCACTAGAGAAAGAAAAAAAATTACAGTAGAGAATTTGAGGTTGACATACATTAAAAAGAAAAATAACATACTTAAATAAAGTATTCCTCAACTAAGAGAGTAATTTGTCAAAGTCAACCTAGACATAAGACAATTAGCTCATGAAAACATAACTTTATCTATGGAAGAAGTACATGAAATCTAACAGAAATTAGCCATTGGAATCGATGCATGGAAAAATAAGGCCAAGAAACAAAAAAGGCTCAAGGAACATTTCAGAGATTAAGTGGGCATGTACAAATAGATCAATGAGAAATAAGTATAAATGGCTAAAGCCAAGACCAGTTTTGTTACACAGCAAACATCTTATTAGTAATCCATCCTAGATATTCTTGCCAATCTTCATCAAGTACAGCTAAAGAACAAAGATATAAAAATAAAGGACCTGATAGAATACATGGGGTTAGTAAATCTCCATTGTTCTAACTTAGCCATCTTGATAGCAAGCAAGCCAAAAACAAAATTGAAGAAGCAAGTGCCTACAGTATATTTCATGTATAAAAAGAACTTTTCAAATAGGAAGGATGCATAATTAAATCTTCACATTGTAAACTCTAAACTACAAGTAGTCAAAATGTAGCTACAAATTTGGCCAAAATGATGACTGATTATGAAGAGTTGTAGAAGATGTCTAGAGCCTTTAAGATAAAAAGTACTCAATTCATAATATGGTACATCAAAGTTAGTAAAATGTTTTCACAAATTTCATGTCCCTGGGAAGTGTCAATGCCTACAAACATTGTTGAACTAGCATGGATGATGCATGTTCCTAGAACTAAGGAGGACAATCTGAGGGTCTTACTAAATAAATACTAGTTAAGAAGCCAAATAACAAAGGGAAAATGCTAATGGAGGTACCACCACCATCAGAAACATGAAGCAATACTAAAATTAATTTTTATCTATTTTATTTTATCTTATTTTTAGCATATGTTAATCATGAATTGCATGATAATTTTATAACACCAATCAATTAAATATGTGGCATTCATAGTAGAGTTAGTCATATAGATATGTCATGCTTTCAGTCTAGTTAAATCATTTAATTTCAACCCTTGAAATTGAGTTTAGAAGTTAGGGTGAAATCTTTGATTTTACTTATGAGTGATAGTCGTAAGTGTGGGATTTCAATTGGATTTGCATCTAATCATTTATTTTCTTGATGATTTCTTTAACTTTAAACCATTCCTTCATGAATATGACTCATGAGTTAGTCACAAACAAGGTAACATATTTACAATGAAGGTAACTGAGCACCAAACTTTGGTAGACTCATCAATTTGGCATCATTACTAAGGAGGCTAGCAAAGTTAATCATCATCAAGGATTCAATATGCTTTTCAAATTTCATCTAAAGGTTTAGAACTTCTAAAAAGGTACACACTATTTTCATTTGCATATTTTTTGTTAGTAGTTCTAGAAATGGTTTATTGTAATTGTTTTTCTTATAAAAAGAAAAGTAAAAATATTAAAAATAAGGAAAAGGTACAATAAGAAGAATTAGTTCCCTTGATTTTTCAAACTAAACAAAGTTACAAAAAATTAGCAATTAAGAAAGTAATTACAGATGTAATTAAATCAATCTGCAAAATTTTTTGATTAGTTGTCCATGAATGTGCTAAATAGGAGTGTGTTTGTTAAATGAGACTAACCAATCAACATAAAAATCCAACATGAATCTAACCTCCTAGAAACATCACTAGCTATTATAAATCTACTAGAACTAATTTGAAACAAATCCAAGAGGAACAAGGTTAGCCTAGTTCTATTTCGTTAACCTCTCTAAAGAAACAAAATAATAAAGAGGGAAATCGAACAAAAAAATTTCAAGAAAAAGAAAAAATAAAATTTAAATTTTTCACATTTTTAAATCCTATTTTTGATGCATCAAATATTACAATGCAAATAACAAATTCAACTACAGTAGCTCGTTCTCAAAATTTAACCTTTGGTCAAATACTAAGCAACATGTCCACTATTAGAGGAATCTCCCAATTGCTAAATACATTAAACCTTCAAATTCCCATTACTTAAATAGAATTTGTTTCCATACCAAGTCCAATTGTGACTCCAACAGTAGCCACTACTTTCACAATTGGATCTCCTTCATATCATACACCACCTCCGCTTTCATTTGGCTCAATTCCTTTTTCCTCTAGTAGTATAGGCTCTAATATTCCAGTTGAACAAGCCTATCAAGGACAAACTCTTGGGGACTTATTAAACCAAAGAACACCAGTAATACCTCAATGGCCATTAGTTTTTCTCCAATATAGGGATGTTGAAGTAAAAAATATTCATTTACTATCTATTTTTAGGGGGATCAATGATGAAGATCCAATCACTCATATAAGAGAATTTGAAACCATACTTGCAATGTTAGTACCTCAAAGTAGAAATAGAACTAAAATGATTTCCTTCAAATCAAGCATAAAGGATAAAGCTAATTTTTAGCTACAAACCCTTAGGACACAAATTAGTTCATGGGATGAATTCAAGGTTGTCTTTCTCCAAATATTTCTTTACAATGATAGGTTGTACTCATTAAGAAAGCAATTGATAAGTTTCATGTAAAGAACATGAGGACTATGAGAGTACTTTTGATAGGTTTAAGGGACTATGTATGAAAAATCCCTACCATGAATTTCCAAACCACCAACTTATCCAAATCTTTGTAGAAGGCATATTACCATATTGTAGGCAAAATGTTGACTTTGTGTATAGTGGAAATATATTAAATGTAACACCAGGGAATAGCTAGAGAATAATAGATTCATTTGTTTATCAAAGTAAGAAATGGCCAAAACTTAATATTATGCAAGGCATGACCCAACAAACTAAACAACTAAATAAAAAATTTGATGAGTTAACTCGTTTAATAAAGAAACAAACCCATATGGTGCAAGGTAAAGCATGTAATATTTGCAATAGCCAACAGCATGATTACATCACTTGTCCAACCTTATCCTATTTCCATGAGGAGGTACAAGAATCTATAAAGGATTTCCAATAATATATAGCCCAACTAATAACTACATTTCAAAAAAGACCATCTTTTCAACAATAGTACTCCTAAAACAATTATAGAACTTTTAAGGGCCAAACAAGTGAACACTTAGATAGACTCACTCAAAATCTTACTTTCTTCATTACAAAAAGTAGAAAATTTATAAATGAGAAAAGAAGATGATTTCAAGACTTGACAAAGAATGAATTATGTTCCCAACCAGATCCAAATCCTACATCATAAAGGAAGGATAAGGAACATTTGCATTCTATTATCACTAGGAGTGAAAAAATTATTAATCCTAGACCTATGGAGAAGGTTAGTTTGTAAGAAATTGAGATACAAGAAAAGAATCAACCACATATAATGAATGAGAAAGGAAGTAACCAATCCACAAAATAAGAAGAATGATCATTAATCTCTCCTCCTTTGCCTAGGAAAATAGTCTTACCTCCTTTTCCTAAATGATTATAAGAGGAATTTATAACCAAAGCACATATAGAAAAATGTTTAATGAATTATATTTACATATTCCATTAGAGAAAGTTTTAAAGATACAAATATTTATGCTAAATACTAAAGGGTATTATGCATAAAAGGAAAAAATAAAAAAATTCCTAAACAAGTTTATTTGGTTTACAATTTGTCTCAACTTATAAAAAGCCAAGAAGTTCCTAAATACCAAGATCTAGTGGTTCCCACAATACTAAAGAAGATAAATGGAAAAATATTGAAAATTCCTTATTGGATTTAGGAGCCAACATCAATATTAAGCCACTTGAAATGGCTAGGTCACTTAAGTTAGAGGATGTAAGGAAAGTAAATATGGCAATATCTTTTACTAATGGCTCAATTGTGAGACTCATAGGAGTGGTCAAATATTTAATAGTACAGGTTGAAAAAGGAAAATACCCAATTGATTTTTTTGTGTTGGAACTAAAAGATCTATATTTTTTCCCCATTATATTAGGAAGATCATGGTTAGTAGTAGCTAATGTTGTAATTAATTGTAGATCAAGGCAATTCCAATTATCTTTTGTCAATCTTAGTTTTATGCTTAATATATATGACAAAGCAAAAGAGGACCAATTAAACCAAAATATTAAAGAAGCAAGGATGCTCTATACAATACCCACAATAGTAGTGGCACAAAATAAGAAAAAATTAGTAGTAAATAATTTTGAGGAAAGATTCTTAGACCCCTTCACAAAGGAACAAGATCTTCTTGATTAGCTTTTGAATTTGGGATCAAGAAGTAGAAGAAATAATTCAACCACCAAATAATGACTCCTTGGAACTTCAAGAATTACCTAGTAATCTTATGTATATTTTCCTTGACAAAAATAAGCCCTTAATAATTAATTTTCAACTTTCTAATAGGCAAGAAATAAATAGTAGAAGTTTTAAAAAGAAAGACTAAGGCATTTTAATTGAACTATGACAATCCCCATCAAGGAATTTCACCCAGCATATGCCAACATCACATCTATCTTGAAGAAAACATTGAACTGGATCGAATTCCCCTAAGAACAATCAATCTAGCTTTAAAGAAAATTATTAAAGATGAAATTTCTAAGCTTTGGAATGAAGAAATTATTTATCAAATAGCTGATAGCGAATGAATAAGCCCTATCACTATAGTACCTAAAAGTAAGGAAAATGGTGAGTTTACATGGACTATAGAAAACTTAATCAAAACAAAAAGAAAGATCACTTTCCCCTTTCATACATAGATCAAATTTTGGAGAGATTAGAGGGGAATGAGTACTATTGTTGTTTGGATGGGTTTAGTGGTTATAATTTAGTATCCATTACAATAAAAGATCAACATAAAACAACCTTCACATGTCCATATGGAATTTTTTCTTACCATCAGATGCCCTTTTGTGTTTGTAATGCATCCACTACCTTCAAGAGGGTTATGATATCAGTGTTTTCTGATATGTTAGAAAAACATGTAGAAGTATTTATGGGTGATTTCCTAGTATATAGGGATACTTATGAACAAACATTAAAACATTTGAAATGTGTCTTAGATAGATGCATTGATAAAAATTTAAAATTAGTTAGAAAAAGAGTCATTTAATGATCACAAGTAGTGTAGTTTTAAAGCATGTAATTTCTAAAGAAGGGATAAGAATGGATAAGGAAAAAGTAAACATAATCTCTACACTTCCAGCCCCAACAAACTTAAAAACTCTTCAATCCTTCTTAGGAAATGCTAGATATTATAGATGATTTATTAAGTACTTATCAAAAATAGCCAAGATGCTTTACATGCTCTTAGAAAAGGATGTTTCTTTTACACGAATTGATCACTACGAATAAGCTTTCTTTGAACTCACAAAAAGAGTAACTACTACTCCTATACTTAATGCGCCTAATTGATATTTTCCATTGGATTTGATGTATGATGCTAGTGACATAGCTATGGGGATACTCTTGGAACAATACATACATAATAAACCAAGAGTAATTTACTATGTCTCTAAAAGTCTAGATAAAGCCCAAGTAAATTATACAATTACAAAAAAAGAACTCTTGGCCATTATGTATTCTTTGGATAAGTTTAGACATTATTTAACAGGATATAAAACTAGAGTTTACAATAATCATTCTACCATTAAATTTCTAGCAAACAAAAAAATAGAAAATGATAGGATAATACGATGGTGCCTATTACTCCAAGAATTTGATCTAGACATTTTAGATAAAAGGGTTAGGAAAAATGTTATGAAACCAATCTTTCTAGACTAGAAAAAATGGATGAAAATAGGATAAAAAGAGGATTTCATGATAAATTTTCTAATGAACAACTCTTTTCAACAATAAAAGACACTTGGTTTGCTAATATGACAAATTACCTTGCCATTATAAAAACACCAACTCAATGGAGTAAACAAGAAAGGAAATATTTTCTAAGGAGCATCTCCAAATACATTTGGAATAAACCATATCTCTATAGAATCTATAACAACAATGTAACAAGAAAATGTGTAGCTGAAGATGAGCAACAAGAAATCTTACATATGTATCATAATGACCTTAGAGGTGGACACTTTGATAGTCAGAGAACCACTATGAAAATCTTGAAAAGTGGATTTATTAGTCTAATATATTTATATATGCTCATAAATATGTCCAAGGATGTGATAAATTTCAAAGAATAGGGGCAATGACAAAAAGATAAGAAATTCCATTAAATCCAATCTTAATAACGAAACCATTTAATGTATGAGGTATAGAATTTTTTGGATCATTTTCATTGTCTAATGAATGTCAATATATTTTTACTTTTATAGGCTATGTAACTTAGTGGGAGAAGCTAAATCCACCACAACAAATGATATTAAAGTAGTTGTAGCTTTTCTATGGGAACATATTCCAACATGATTTGGTACCCCACAAGCAATCATAAGTGATCAAGATACCCACTTTGTAAATCAAATAATGGAAAAATTCCTTAAGTCTCATGAAATCCAACATAAGATAGCTACTTCCTATCATCCCCAAAAAAATAGTCAAGTGAAAAATGCAAATAGAATCATTCTAAATATTATAACAAAAACCATATGCACTAAGAAGAAAGATTTGTCTAAAAAATTAAAAGATGCACTTTGGGCTTATAAGATTACATATAAAGTGAATTTAGGATATTCACCTTATCAATTGGTTTATGGACAACAATGTTTATTACTTTTGGAAATCAAATACCAATATTTATGATCAACAAAATAATTAAATTTTGATGATGAAACAAATCAAGAATTTAGAATGATTCAAATACATGAACTTGATAAAATACATTTGCATGTACTTGACAAGAAAATAATCAATAAAAACAAATGAAAAGTATGCATGATTAAAATATATTTAAGAAACATTTTTCAATAGGTGATAAAGTCCTATTATACAACATGATACTACATAAATTTTTAGGAAAGCTAACAACTTGGTGGGAAGGACCCTACTAAGTAGTACAACCTCACAGTAATGGAAGTGTCTTAAGTACACCTATCAATGATTTATCTACAACATTTCTTCTAAATGGTCAAGGACTTAAGTAATATCATCAACATAAAATTGAGGAACCAAAAGAAGATGAATTAGTAAATTTAGATGATCCAACTTATCCTAAAGATGATTTAGGAAATGAAACACCTCAAGCTATTGTCCAAGCTATGGGAAGTAACCTCAAGAAAGCACCTTATTCAATACTATAATATAATAATTTGCAAATAATAGTCTACAAATGTTTCCTTGAAAAATTTAGAGGAAAATAGGAAACTCAATTATTAGTTGGGACTCTAAAGAATTCATTAGCATCATGTCTAGAATGTAAGGGAAAAGGGCAACTCCTTCTACCTTGAGATAGATTAGTTTAATTCCAAAATCTATCTACGGGTGAGCCTTAGATTAATAAATAAATAATGTATGGGGGGATGTCGGACCCCAAAATAAATAAATAATCTATGTAAAATAACTCTCTTTTTTTCCTTTCCTTAACATTCTTTATTTTTTAAAAGTTCCATGAATCATAGGAGAAATAACTAGGTTCGGTTCATGATTATTAATGAATGGTTCTATTGATTATGTTCTTGGATAAGTCAATAAGGTGGAAAGTGTGTGCCATGTTGGGACTAGCAATAAAGATGGTAAAAGCATATGAAACTTAATTAGCACCTAAGTAAGAAACCCATTAAAAAATTCAAAAATAACTTTAGCTCTCACAAGAACCTCATGATTGAAGAAGTCCCATTTATATGCTTCAATTTTGTTTTAAAAAAAGGACAAGAACAACAATAACAAGAAATAGCAGTTGTCCATCTACAAAGCTAGCCTTATAAGCACCTTCAAACATGAGTAGGGTCACACTCCCACAAGAACCTTACAATTGGAGTGATGCCCAAAGCTCACACTTTAAAACATCGACTAAGAACCTCCTTCTATAAGCAGAGTGTATATGGGTGGGGTAGCAATTCTTCACAATCATTCTCTATTCCACCACCCTTAATCTAGGATTTGACACTGAACAAGGTAGAGTGACTTGTCTCAATATTTATTTTAATATCTACCTTTCTTTTTTATCATTTACCTTATCTTATTTAGTTCCTTAGTTTATGTTACTTCTTATTTTAAAAGAATATTATTTTTTTATTTATCATTCCTACTTTGCTTCTCTATTTTTGGCCATATACTTCCCAATTTTCATTTGGCTATTGTCTATTATGTATACTGGTACTTAAAAATCTAGGGTCTTACATGTTTCCCATTATGTACTTCATAAGTGTTAGTGGTCGAGATCCCTACTATGGCAAAGCATTATGGATACTAAAAATTGAAAGACCAAAGTATACTAGTATCCCATAGATAGACACAAATATATAGATCCCATGGCACGCTTGCTTTTGGTATATTCACCTGGTAGGTCCAAATCCACATTCCATTAATAATTATTTAACTAATTGACCTAGGTGATGAACCACGATATCAGGGTTGTGATATCGAATCCATGATATTGGGTCTGTGATCTCGAAGCTTGCCATGTGATGTCAGATATCAATATCACATCCTGCCTCATTGCCTATAAATAAGAGGTGGGCACACTTGGTTTACATAGTTAGTCTTAGTTCCTTACCCAAACTCTTACCTTTTCTCCCTTTCAAAGTTAGAATTATTTCTGCATTCCCGCATTAGGAGTCATAAAGTGAATGGATCTTTATTCGAGCATTGTGTACCTGAGCACACCTTGTGTATAGTAATAAAGATGAACTTTGTGATAAACCGTGTAGCATTCAAAATAGATTAATTAATGTTAATTACTATTACTTAATGCTTTCCTTAGTTAATTAATGATTCTCTCTCACCCTACAACTCTCCTAAGTAAGCACACACAGTACGATCACTTCGAGCATGTGTGTAACACTTAGTAACCTAGTAACGATTAACATTTGGTAATCCCAGTAGTGTTGCACTGGTTCAGGATGTGTACAACAAGTGAGAATAGATACTAGTGTTAGGATCAGTTAGAGCCTAGTTAATAAGTAGTCAAATTAAATTAGTTACTTAGTTATCTCTCTCCTCCCTTATTAGTAGTAGGACATAAAAACACATAAAAAGTATAAAAATCATATGCCTCAAGTTTACTTAACCATATAATCGTGACATATAAGTAAGCTTGGGAAGATAATGATTAACCAACCCATCCTTATTCCATCAAGGTGCATAAGCACTTAGTCCTTGGAATTTGACCGGATCATGCGTGGATGCTCGTATTCGTATGGTTGAGTATAGAGATACCTCATTGCTCATCATTGGCACCATTGCCAAGGACTTTGTTGTTTGTGTGCTAACTAGAACATAGGAAATCTTTCACATCATTAGAATGAACCCTTGGGGTTGATTAAAGAAAAATAGTAAACAAGAATACATTGCACACTGAATAGACAATCATGTCTCTTTCTTTGTACGAAAGTGTTTCACCACCTAGGTCTGATATAGGCAACAATCAGAGGTGTAGTACACATGATAATCTACCAGTCCCTCAATAGTTTTCTGTGGTATATGTTTATCCCAATGAATATGTACCAAAATTTACCTTTATCTTTCACTAGGATGAATAACTGCATTGGCGAGACTTAGAAGGTAACATAGTGTTACCTCCTGATCGCTCTATCCCAGGCATGCTTCTTCGTGATCTCACATGAATTGGTATGCAACACTTATAGGTAGAGTACATTGTGCATGATCATGACTCAAGAGAGTATCAACCCACAAAGGCATAGCATCAAAGGGATTTGCAATAGGAGAGACATCATGAATCCATGAAAGTAAAGTTGTCACAGAATGTTCCACATGTCCTAAGCAAAAATAACGGTGGTGAAATTGCCTTAGGTAGTCACCCAGATAATGATGTTCCTCTCATTGACTTCGGTTAAGGGGTTGTATATCAGAATCTTTACTCAACTATCCATAACCCAGATTCTAGTACCGATACNCCACATGTCCTAAGCAAAAATAACGGTGGTGAAATTGCCTTAGGTAGTCACCCAGATAATGATGTTCCTCTCATTGACTTCGGTTAAGGGGTTGTATATCAGAATCTTTACTCAACTATCCATAACCCAGATTCTAGTACCGATACACAAAAAGGGTCTGAAAAAGGAACACGAGCACATGACAAAGATGGACATTCCGATCGTAACTGCGATCGAGGCCACGACCACCAAAGAGAAGGAAGAAAGCATTGGCATGGTGATGGTCCCCCTTCTTCTTCACCCTAATCATATCCTTCACCCTCTCCTTCAGGATCTAGACGTAGTCATAAAGAAAAAGATCATGAGGAAAATGGTAATCAAACTAAGAGTCATAGATGAAATAGTCGAGAAAGGGAACAAGGGAACTCTAGAGAAACACACTATGAAAGAAGGGAAAGTAGGGAACAACATAGGCATCATAGACACCACAAATGAGACAATCACGATGAACCCTACTTGCTACTCAAAGTATGCTAGACATAACTAAGGTTGTTAGGATCCCATTAAGGCACCGAAAGGATAGTAGGATCAAGAGATTAGACATGAACAATATCCCATGATTTGAAGGGGGATACAACGCTGATCCTCAAAATCATCTACAAGCATTTCATGATGCATGTGCCTTACAAAACATGGAAAGTGAATGGCAAAAAATTAAGTTATTCCCACAGACACTAGTCAAAGAAGCAAAGAGTTGGTACTAGTCCCTAGAACTAGAATCCATTTGTAGGTGGAGTACCATGTTAGAATTGTTCAATGATAAGTACCAAACGTACTCCCAAGTGTCCAACCTACAAAAGAAAATTCAAGGCTAGAAACAAGGAGGACATGAACACTTGGATGCTACCATGGGCTGATATTATGCACTATTACATCATTGTCCTATCCATGGTTATTCATAGAGGGATCAACTACACCCTCTCGTAGATGGGCTTAGGCATGAAATGTGAAGAACCCTTGGGACGTATGCCCAAGGGAGGCTATCTAATCTTAGGACCCATCAAGTTCAAAGATTATTAGAGCAAGTTGCTAAAGAAGAAGGTGAGCTAAGGAAAAGAGAGAGTGGGAAGAAATATAACAGAGATCCTTCCCTCTAAAAGAGGGAAGTAAGATTCTATGAGGATGAAGAAGAGTCACCACTCGAAGAGATGGTGAATAAGAAAACCTTGCCTATCCAAAAATTAGCATCAAAAGTATCAGCAAAGGTAGACCAAATGTGGGATTTCCTAGATGATAGATCTTAAACCACTCTTAAAATAGTAGAGGAGTCTAGAGAGCAAGGTAGTGATCACGAAAAAAGAAAAAAAAGAGAAACTGAACATGCACATAACAAGGGTAAGGGCAAAGTTTCCATCATCAAAGAAGTTGTGGATTCGGATATAGACAATGATAGCAGATGCAAGATATGCCAATATGACCATCCTAAGAGATGTTGCCTTATAATCTCACATCTGTAGGAGTCTAGGATGTATGCACTCAACCCATGATTAAACAAAAAGCAAACACCCTGAAGGTTACCTTATCCTCAAGGTAACCCAAGGTAGTTCCACCAACCCTTAACATATTATCCAAATGGAACTCTACTACAACCAATCGAGCAGTATCAATAGTGGAAATACCCACAATCATGGGGAATGCCACCACCATGGCAACAATATCCTTACCGACAACCAACAAATCTCTCCACGTGACTCTACTAGTCACGTCACTCCTCAAACTCACTACCAAGCCCATGAGTATTATAGGACTCCTTCTCCTAGGGGCGATGTTTCACAAACATACCATCCTTCTCATTTGGCTACACCTCTTCCACCCTTAACTCTATTACCACCTGCTCCAGCTATGCAGGGTGAAATCCCTACCTAGTCACAGTAACGTAACACCACAAGGGTTGTTAACCCTCAACATACTGTTGGTTATGATAGCTACATGAAGAAAAGACTTTTCTTTAGAACCCATAGTCTAACTAAGTCCTTTCAACCACAAGTGGTTAATTCTTTAACTGCCTCACTATTACTTGAAGCTTCAAAGCTCCCTTCAATCCAAAAATTACGCTCAATGCATACAGTCATGTTAACTCATGTCGTCATCGATTGGATAAAAGTTGACCATCTTCCTAGGAAATTCTCTAATCCTAGGAGTCCTTTGATATATCTACAAATTGCTGGAAATGAACTGTGCAAGGCTCTTTTGGATTCAAGTTCTGGTATCAAGTTGATTTCTCAAGAAATGTACAAAGCTTGGAACCTGCCTCCGCTAAAAATGGGTAACATTCATTTAGAGTTGACCAACTAGTCCATCACTATCCTGTTGGGACTAGTCAAGGATAATATCACCACTATTTGTGGGTGGTCGTATCCAACTGACTTCCTAGTGATTCAAATAAACAACGGTAAGGAGGACTTTCCAATCATAATGGGAAGAGCATGGCTAAGCATAGTTGATGTATGCCTAGGAATCCACAATCTTTCCCAGAAATATCAAAGGAAAATTCATTCAAAAAGATCAAGAAGAAGTAAGTTCTATGCATCGCATATAGTGACTCAAGGTGTAATTGCTTGTAGAAGTCATGGTTCTTGCAATGTTTAACATTGCCTGCATGCAAGCAGTGTGCACAAGTGACTGATATACAAAGATGCTTGTATGCAGTAGCCACAAGATAGGAAGATACCTACTAGCTGACAGCTGATCAAGAAAGTAGTTCAACTATATGCATGGAACCAACTAATGGTTTGACTTGCGCTTACATCAATAGCATAGACACATTAGAGTAAGTCCATCACCAACTTCCAAGTCTTGGCCTTGAAAATATCAACTGGGGAAAGTTGGAATTCCCTAATAAGTTTAAGCAAGAGCCCCTTGAGCTAAAAACCATTGCCCACTGGTATGGAATACACGTTTCTTAAAAATGGAAAATCGGTAATTATTAATGCTAAGTTGACTCCACCATAAAAAGAGAGACTGCTGAAGGTAATAAACAAATGATCAAAAGCCTTCACTTGGTAATATTCCAAATTAATTGGAATAAATCCTAGGATATGCCAACATAGAATTTACATTGATCCCTCCATGAAGCCTCGAAGACAACCGCAGAGGCATTTGAACCCAAAGCTGAAGCAAGTAGTTAAGAAAGAAATTGAACATCTTCTAAAAGCTGGGTTCATCTACCCCATTGCCGATAGCGAATGGGTTAGTCCCTTAGTTATCATACCCAAAAAGGGAGGTAAATAGAAGGTGTGCATAGATTTCAAGCTACTAAACATGGCAACATTCAAGGATGAATTTTCGTTGCCATTCGTTGACCAAGTCTTAGAAACCATTGTAGGGCATCACTACTATAGTTTTCTATATGGGTATAGTGGGTACAACCAAATACAAATAGCCCCAAAAGACCAAGCAAAGACTATGTTCACCAGTCCTTGGGGAACATTTTCATACAAATAGATGTCATTTGGCTTATGCAATGCCCCTACAACATTTCAACGATTAGTTCTAAGCATATTCCAGTAGAAAATAGGAAACAGTATGGAGGTCTTCATGGACAACTTCTCCATCTACGGAGCAAACTTTGATCAAGCCTTGGACCAGTTAGAGAAAGTATTAAAATGATGTGTAGAAACCAATTTAAGGCTCAACAAGTAGAAAATCCATTTGATGGTCCAAGAAGGCATTGTACTAGGACATAAAATTTCATGAACAGGGATAGAGGTAGACCCTGAAAAGATCAAATTTATCCAAGGAATTACCCGTCAAATAGAAACTGTAAAAGATATTTGGTCATTCCTTGGACACACTGGCTACTACACCAAAGGTTTATTGAGAACTTTTTAAAGGTTGCAAAACCATTGGTTGAATTAACAAAAAGGACGTACCTTTCGAATGGACCAAGGAATGCAAACTAGATTTCCAAACTTTAAAACAAAAGCTAGTAGAAACACCTATTCTACAAGCTCCTGATTGGTCTAGGCCATCCACATAATGACTGACGTGTTCAAATTTGCCTTAGGAGCTGTACTTACATAGTTAGATGACCAAAAACGTCCTTATTACATCCATTGTGCAAGTAGAAGTATCGTTGGTGCACAACTTAACTACACTACAATAGAGAAAGAGTTAATGGTTGTAGTGTTTGCACTAGAAAACTTTAGGCACTATGTCTTGGGTTATAAGGTATTTGTACATATAGATCATAGTGCAATAAGGTTCCTAATGAATAAACCAACAGTAAGCCCTCACATCATATGATGGCTTGTAATCTTACAAGAGTTCAATCTTACGACAATCGATCATAAAGGCATTGAGTACATAGTTGCTAATCATTTATCTCAGTTGTGATGGGACAACAAAGAGGATGAGTATCCAATTTCTGATTATTTCCCAAATTAAATCCTCTTTGTAGGTGTAGTAAATAATCAATTAACCAAAAATACAAACTAATATAGTATCATTCTAACCTATCTCCTTATACAACAAATACCACAAGGGTTTGATGCTAAAAAGAAACAACAGTTTCTTCACCAAGCCAAGTATTTTATGGAAATCAATGGGCCACTTTATAAAGTATGTCTCGATGGCTTGGTTCAATGGTGTGTTCCTGATGTAGATCAACTGCGAGTTCTCTAAGATGCTCATGAGGGTCCTTGTGGGGATCATTACACTGGGAGACGAATAGCCATTAAGATCTTACTTGTAGAATATTATTGGCCTACATTGTTTCAGGACATCCATCATTTCATCCAATCTTGTGAGTGTTGCCAACATGATCAGGGGATAACTACTAGAATGGAGAGTCCACAACAATGGATCCAACCTTTACAACCCTTCAACATTTGGGGAATTAATTTTATGGGGCCAATTACACCAATGTCTAATAGAAAAGCTTATATTATTGTTGTCATTGATTACCTTACAAAATGGGTAGAAGCAGCTACTGTTAAGGATTGTACATCATCTACAACTGCATGATTTTTTCAACAAAAAATTGTAAATAGGTTTGATGTGCCTCGTGCACTTATTTTAGACAATGGTACACACTTCACAGGTGCGAATTTTTGCAAATTAATGCAACACTTAGGGGTTGAGCACAAACTAACTACACCATATCAACCCCAAGCAAACGATCAAGTCAAATTCACCAATAGAGAGATTATGAAGATATTGACAAGAACCATTAACAAGTTTAGGCAAGACTGGAGCACTAAACTAAATGATGCTCTTTGGGCATACTACTCCACATGGAAACTCTCTATAGGCTACTCTCCCTATGAGTTGGTGTACGATAAATTACCAATGCTTCCCATTCAAACTGAGCTCTGTACACTATCTATGGCATGTGACCTCAACCTTGACCTTGATCTAGCACAAAAACAATAGTTGATGATCCTTAACCTACTAGATGAGAACCGATTGGCCACCCTATCATCTAAAAAATTGCATAAGGCCTTCAATAAACAATGTCATGACCTAAGGATTAGGAAAGTTAAATATCAACTAGGAGATAAGGTTCTCTACTAGAATCCCACACATGTGCCACAATGTATCAAATTTCAAACACTATGGAAAGGACCTTATGTCATTCATGTAACTTTTCCTTCAGGGGCCATGATGATATACAAACCTAAGAACCCAGATAAGAAATTTTTGGTCAATGTCTAATAAACCAAACCTTTTCATGAGCTTAAGATAGCCAGTACTCATACTACCTCTGTTGGTGGACAACCTTGCTCACTATTTCAGATCTCCTCCTTCCAACTCAATCGTGGGGGAGATGGCCACCTATGCCAACCATTCTAGGCCCTCAGTTCTATTTGTATTTTTGTATTTTTTTATTTTTTTTTTACACATTTTTGTTTTGCACATTTTTCAATTTTTCTTATTTTTGTTTTACACCATCATTCACATTTTTTACTATTTATTTGTTTGGTTGATTTACTTTCATTCATCATACAATAAGTGCTCCTGATGATGGATTGAATTATATACTATTGCTTGCTAATGTTTGAGTTTTACCTTTGAATTATGATGTTGATATTATGATATGGCTCTTTTGATAAAATAGGCAATGAGTCCACATCTTCCATTCATCCATTCAACTCTGTGATCTCCCTTGGCTTGGAACTATACAATCCCTTTTTTCTAATCAACTTCTTAATAAATTGTTGGCTTGGTATTTTTCAAACCAAGGAAGGACTCAATGCTTGACAAGGGTGTGACTTCAAGGGGATTCGATGCATTTGTGCTAGTCATTCTCTTGGACCTTTGGATGCTTTTTCTTGGGCTTTCCACCATTCTACCCTTGATCAAATATCAGGAAGCTAAGTGAATAAAAATAATTCTTTGCATGGTGTGGTTCTCACACAAAAAAAAAAGTGAGAATTCAAAACATACCCCTTAGACATAATAAAGAAATATGGGCTAAAAACAATGGTTATGGCACTAGAAAGACATGTTACCCATGCTTGAAAGTTCCCTCTAACTAAGGCCCTTTCTTGCTTCCTGCTTCTCCATCTCACTCTCCTTGGGATGGTGGTCACTCTTTATGGAGGCATTCTTATTGCTTCAAGAGGATGGATTGACCAAGTGTATTGATGTGAGGTTACTGAATGTGGTTGGTTTGAGTCTAGATTTGGAATGAGTTCTACTCAGTCACATTAACCATGACATACACAAGGGACTTTATACAACCTTTCTCTAGGGATTTCATTCCATTTCTACTTTCCATCTTTCTTTCCATGTTCCACCTCATTTTTGATTTTCTGATTACTCCATATCTTGGTTGATGCATTTTTTTTCCTTGGTAATTTCTTGTGGGTAAGTTAACTCTTGCTTCCAAATAACATTCCTAGAGCCTACCAACTCTTCGTTTTGTAGGTTTTTCAGGGCATAAAGGGCATGAGCCTGCTTTGGGGAGGACGCACTGGCATTCCTTTTTGGTGCAATTATTAAGTTCTTTCCCTTAAACATTATCTGCAATCAACCATGTCTCATTTCATCCCCATCTTTGACATCCACTTTATTGGCATTGACATTGTTATTTTTCCCATCTTTCTTGTTCCTCATATTTTTCCATCTTATTGCTACCAAAGGTTCGCTCTTAGTCATGGAGGCCCTGGCATAAATTTTTCAATTTCTCCATTCTACTACTTGCCTAACCCCTACACCTTTGGTAGTTATTCGGGTTAAATCTCTAACCCAGTTTCTACCATAACCACAACCTAGCCAATGTGCTTTATATCAAGGCAAGGTATCAACTACATTGTAGTTTACTTATCCTTGCTCATTCGTGACTGTGTTGTGTGTGCAGATGGTGATAACATGGACAATGAACTGGGGTAGGAGGGAGCAGTCAGGATGGACTAGAGCTAGAGCATTTACGCTAAGAACAAGTCTAATTGCGTGGTTATGGATAAATAATAGAATGCGCAATCTCAGCATTGGTAGCAATGCATCTCATTTTTTTCTCTTTCTCTCTCCCTTTCTCTTCAAGTTGTCGAATGAAGGTCTAGATGTCACCTATGTACAGTGTTCACTACCATGGGTATGAACACCAATGTTGTAATGTATTGTCGATCCATTCAACGGGCACTTAGAGTCTGCCATCCCATTTCACTGCTAGTTGTCATTTAGTCAATAATCCCATACCTTTCCAATATTTTGTAAGGAACTCGAGGATGATTTTTCATTCAGTCATGGGGGTATGATGAACCACAATATCGAGGTCACGATATTAAATCCGCAATATCGAGTCCATGATATCGAAGTTTGCCATGCGATGTTAGATACTTGATATCACATCCTACCTCATTGCCTATAAATAAGAGGTGGGTGCACTTGGTTTGCATAGTTAGTCTTAGTCCCTTACCCAAACTCTTGCCTTTTCTCCCTCTCAGAGTTAGAATTATTTCTACATGCCCACAGTAGGAGTCATAAAGTGAACGAATCTTTATTCAAGCATTTTGTACTTGAGCACACCTTGTGTATGGCAATAAAGATGAACTTTGTGATAAACCTTGTAGTATTCAAAATAGATTAATTAATGTTAATTACTATTACTTAATGCTTTTCTTAGTTAATTAATGATTCTCTCTCACCCTACAACTCTCCTAAGTAAGCACACATAGTATGATCACTTCGAGCATGCATGTAACACTTGGTAACCCAGTAACAATTAGCATTTGGTAATCCCAGTAGTGTTGCACTGGTTCAGGATGTGTACGGCAAGTAAGAACAAATACTAGTTTTAGGATCAGTTAGATCCTAGTTAATAAGTAGTCAAATTAAATTAGTTACTTAGTTATCTCTTTCCTCCCTTATTAGCAGTAGGGCATAAAAACACATAAAAAGTATCAAAATCATATGCCTCAAGTTTACTTAACCATACAATCGTGACATACAAGTAAGTTTGGAAAGATAATGATTAATCAACCCATCCTTGTTCCATCAAGGCACATAAGCACTTAGTCTTAGGAATTCGACCGGATCATGCATGAATGCTCGTATTTGTATGATTGAGTGTAGGGATACCTCACTGCTCATCACTAGGCATGGGACATATCCTAGATTCATTAGGAGGGAGAAAGGATAACCAACTTCAAATGGTTAGGACAATAGGATATAACCAACATGGAAGCTGATCCAAGACTAAGATAGGGAATGAGTTTGCTGCAAGAAATGCATCCCAAATCCTTAAAACTTAGGAAAGGTAGAGACCTTGAGTTTGTAAAACATCCTTGCAACAAATGAAGCAAACCTTGTGAGGTGATGTTTAGCCTAATTAATCCTAGGAAGGGCCTTCCTAACCAAGTCATATGTGGATTCCTACCCTAATAATAATAATTAATTATAAAAAGTTAAAAATGAATAAAATTTTATATATACTACTAAGTAAATAAATTTATTGTTCTACTATCAATTCTTATCGTAGAACATGATAAAGGATGATTATTATAAATTATTTTACCATAGGACATCATAAAATTGATGTCCAAAGATATCATTAGTAGGAATAAAACTTTTTGAAAACCAACAATATTGAGAGACATCATAGGTTCAATGTTCAATTATAAATAAAATCGTGGTATATTGATTAGCGCAACATCAATTGATAAGTAAGAAAGGATAGTTCAAGTTATCACTATGATTATCGATTTTCTTTATCCAAATCAATATTTTAATATATAGAGATATTGATTCATATCAATTAAATTGATATGGATCGATAACAAAGAAATTTTTTTCAAATAACTCACATTTGAACAGCACAGTTGTGATGAGCTTCAATATGTTGCTTTAGTCCTATTAATTTATATTGAGTGAATCAATGGAAATCAATAAGATTAGAAGTTTCTCAAATGTTTCACATTTTATTAGTGTGATTGTGATGAAATTTTATATCTAAGAAGCCTATTCACTATGGTTATTGATTAGTGTTGATTTAGCGATAAAGTTTGGTGTAAATTTAGTCATACCATATTGATATATCAATGAAAATCAATAATTTAAAAATAAAAAAAATAAATGTAATAGTAAGGTGATGGCTCCTTATAAAAGCCACTATCTTGCACAAGGATAACTATTATTTCAAAGCTCCCACATCAAAAATTAAGGCCTTTGACTTTCTCTATCATCACTCTATCAATCATCCCTATAGTGCTTCTTAAGAAGATTATGAATGGAAGTGAATATTTACGTGCAACCCCTCACCACACCCTTTGCCATTGGTAAGTATACCTTACCATTAAAATTTAATTTTGAGGGTTAGGATAGAAATGACAGTTTTTTTTTTCTACACAGCCTCCACCCAAAACTAGTATAAATGATCAAGTCATCCACCATAGAACAACAAGCCAAGATAAGCATGATGATTGCTTAAGAAATTGAAGATAACTTTTAGGTGCTTAATTTTTTTGTCATATTACAAGCCCCCATGAGTGAATGGCTAAAATTTTCTCCCTAGCATCATGAGGCAAATTATTCTAAGTGATTTGACCACATGGATGTGCCAGTGCAATAGCAATTAGAAATAATGGCATGTGGGGTTGTCATCAAATCCTCTATAACTAGTTTTACCAAGAAGAGGTCCTAGAGTTTTACCAAAATCAAAAGCCCCATCTAACAAAGACAAATCCCCTAGAGTAGTATTTGGTTTCCTTGATGAGGAAAACATGGGTAAAGGTGACAATGGCAAGACTCCAAGAGTGTTTTGGACTACTAGCTAGAGGAGATGATATCTTCAAGTCCAAAGCTAGAATGAAGGAAAAGTACAACCTCGTTAACCAATTTATTGGTAAATCTAACTCTAGGAGGCTATAGGCTAAGGGTTTACATTTTATAAACCTTTGACCAGAGCATTGTGTGATGGTAAGAATGATCATCACAAACATCTTTCCATCTACACACACAACATATGTTCTAAGTCTAGCCCTCTGAGTAATGAGGCCTTTAAATTTTTGGGAGGAAGAAAACTTCACCTACCTTCTCATGTATATGATTTACCATTGTAATGATGATTCACTTAATCTTTTCTTTTTATTTCTTATTTTAGCCATCCTCTAAAAGGTTGGGGTACCATAAACTCAAACAGATACAAAGGTGCATCTCTTAGTACTTAAAAAGTACACCTTTGCCCATTCTCTCAAGATCTATATCAAGGTTAGTCCATTTGTTAAGGAGTCAAAAGAGCCAAGCTCTTCATTAATACCCAAGGCTAGTAAATTCTATGAGCTAAGGGAGGAGGTCCAAACCTAGCTTTAGGAGGTCAAATCTACCCTAAGGGAGATCCTATCCATGTTGAAGAGGGTTAGTTCAACCCTCATCCCCATGGATAACAAGGTGGCAAACATTGAAAAACATGACCATCCCCAAATCAGGAATGATGATGAAGGAGCAGATCCTTTTCACTTTAAAGAGGACATGGAGGTGGAGAAAGGATTGAAGGCTTAATCCTTATTTTAATATTTATTTTTATTTTGTGTGGTTATTAAGCCATTATCAAGTACATTGACAAGTGAATTTTTGTTATTTACTTTTGAAATATTGGAATTATGATGGAAGGTTTAAATGTGTAATACTTTTTTATATTTGATTATGAATATATATATTGATAAATTGTAGCATGATAAAACTTCATTTTTTTATGAATTTTTAAATTTCTAAAAATGTGAATATTATAGAGTGCCCAATATTATACATGAATGCAACTTTTTGAATCTTTCTAAGTTAGATTGACTATTTTTATAGCCAACAAGCTTGGCTAAGTGATTAGGGTTAGATTAGATAGTTGTATAAATTTATACATTTCATTGTCTTTTTTGGCCAACCACTAGCCAAAGGCTAGTAGGGGGCTATGTTAAAAACCCAATTATTCTAGTTTTAGTTAGTTAAATACCTATCTTTTTGTTTTATTTTTTATTTTTTTGCTATATTGAAGTGCATCAATTTCTTCAATGTCTATCGATATGAGCTAATTACTTTGATAAGTCTCTGTATTGTAGGTTATCGCTGGATCTATCTAAATCGATAAGGATATCGATTGGCATCAAGAACATCAACATATGCTACAAATAGATTATATCGAACTTTACTGCCAAATCAATACAAATCAACCAAAATTATGTTGATTTGTGTAGTTTTCATGACAAAGATTGATATGATTTAATTACTAGAGAACATGCCTTATGGAGAATGAGAATATCAATTTGTACCACTAGCATGATGCAAATCGACTATTGAAGAACATGGCCACCTTGTTATAGTTCAATATTGTGTAACAGATCTAAATCAAAATCTATGATGTAGATCAATATCCTCAAATAATAACATTTTCCTAATTAGTATCAAACCTCTTTCAAGATAAATGAAAGCACTTGAAATCCAAAATGGTGTGTTGAAAAAATTAGGGAAAGCCCCACATAAAATTTAATTAATTCTCTAAATTTTTTTCATTGTAAATTATCAAGGAATATTGTTGAAACCTTGCAGCAATCATCAACCATTGGGATTTCTTAAGAGGCTATGAAGTTGCTACATTGTAGGGATAGTAAGGCAAGGTCACAGATTAGGTGACATCTTCCTTGTAATATTTTGTTATTTATGCTAATATAATATGATTTCAATTTCATTAAATCATTTAATTTCAACCCTTGAACTTGATATTAGAAGTTACGATGAAATCTTTGATTTTACTTATGAGTGACAGTCATAACTGTGGAATTTTAATTGGATTTGGATCTAACCATTTATCCTATTAGTGATGTGTTTAACTTTGAACTATTCCTCCACAAATATGACCCATGAGTTAGTCATAAACAAAGTAACATCATTACAATGAAGGTAACTCAGCACCAAACTTTGGTAGGCTTGTCAAAGCATTGAGTTTTTTTTTTCTTTCTGTCACTAGTATATTTGGAAACATGAAATTTAACCTTTCTTGCTTAAGAACTTTGTCAATAGTCTTAGTTTATCTTCATCTTAAAATTTTAATTATAATTTCATCTTTCTTTCCTTTACTCTTAATAGTGTCACTTCATTCATTAGATTCTTTCATTCATAATAATTGATTATTCTTTACCTTATTCTACAAACCAACCTTACAAAGTTTAGAACTAATTGTTATGACAACTTCTTAGTCTTTACTATTTTTCTTAAAATTTGAGCCAATAATATACATTAGATAAGTCATGATAAATGTACACAAAACTCCATTTCTAGGGGCTTGTAATTATTACCAAAAAATCCTTGTAAGAATCTACAAAGCCCTGATATGGATCTCCAGAATCCTCATGAGGACCTCCTTAGACCCTTTGTTAGCCAAGATTTATCCTTCACCAAGATTGAAAAATTCTCTTTTTCATATCGTCATAACATTTCATATTTTACTTTTAGTATCCTAGAGTTTTATTTATATGATCTCCTTCTTTCCATTTATTATAAAATGTAGGAAAATTCTTATATCCATCTTGTATTCTATTCTTTTCTTATTTAACGTGTGGATCTATGCTTATGGTTTATGGTGGAATCTTCTTCTTTTGTCTTACAAGCTTCTATGCTTTATGCTTATTGTATTATGAACTTTTATATGTTGACTTATCATAGTCTAAAGTCTTTACTTCATTAAGATTTCTTTCACTTAACTTCTTTCTTAACTTTTTTAAGTTTCTTTTAAGTTAGCTTTACTAGATTTTACAAAATACTTTTTCTTTACTTATTTCTTTCTCTTAACCATCATAACCCTTAAGATGATCTTGTCTTCTTATTTAAAATATTGGACTAGGCTACATATGACACAACTTGAACTTTCTCTTCCTATTTAGAAAATTAGGTCCTTTGCTAAAAGATTGCTTATCTTCTACAACACTTATTAATATCAAGTCACTTCTCTAATATTTTGGTTTTGGGTCTCAAGTATGCATTACAAATTCTATGTTTCATCATACCTTCCTATAGTGCTCCATGTTCTTATTTTCTCATGCTCTTATTTGCTCCTATGATGTATGATATATATCCTTCATAATTTTAAGAATTGTTATGGTTCATAGATTGTTTTGTATTATGAACATTGTTATGGTTGTTTCTCCAATGCTAATTCTTTCTCTTAATGGTTCTTACATACTCTTATCTTTATCCTTCATCATTCATCTTATTCATGCCTTCTTCATTGTTATTTCCATGTGTTAGAAAGTGAGGACTTATGTTCTTTTATTCTTCATAAGGAGTTGTGACTCTTTCCTGAATTATCATGATCATTCATAACTGCTAATGGATTAAGTTAAGAAACTAATGATTGTACCTTAACTTAGAAGTATACTCTAATACTATGGCATTCCCTAGATGTGGTGTGTAGTAGTCACAAAGCTTGGTTTTTGTAAAAAATAGGCAAAGGCTTTCTAGAATGTTTTATGAAAATAATATGCAACATCATTACTTAGATGTTATGAAAAGTAGATGATGCCTTTTACATTAAGGACAAGTGTGGATAAAGAAGTCCAGTAGCAAAAATTTCATATAGTTATCTACAACATTAACCCTCCTAATAAAAGACCTCTAAAATTACCAATGCCATGAAAATATGAAGAATTAGCATTGCTTATCTCCAAGAAACAAGATGCAAAAAAGAAAATTTAAATATATAGGTGATGGTTACAAATTTGTCTACTTAGAAAAATAAAATTACCAAAATGGAGTTAGCATCATCGTTGATTAATTTGTTAATGATAAAGTAGTACAGGTATACCACCATGATGATTGAATTATAAACATCAAATGAGTGCTTCTAAATGAAATCATCAACATCATCATCATATATGCTTCGTAAATTGGTCCAAAAAACTCCACCAAGATTTTTAGGATTCTATGGATCTAGTGCTTCAAGAAATTTTCCACAATAAAAGCATATTCATTAGAAGCAACTTTAATAGGTGTGTTAGATCTATGAAAATAGGATATGACAGGATTCATGAAGGACATGAATTTGGAGAGCATAATAATATAGGAGATTTACTACTATAATTTGTAATTGCATGTAACCTTGTATTGTAAATTCTTATTTCTAGAATAGAAAAAACTATTTAATTAGTTATAAGAGTAATGTGGATAAAACATAAACTAATTATTTATTACTATGCAAAAGAGACTAGGCCATATGCAAAGACTACAATGTCATATGTAGAGAGTTCCTTATAACTTAGCATTGACTAATGATCATGAAATTAGTTATACATAGCTTGGATAGGGACTAAATACAAAAAATAATGGAATTTGCAAGTTAACATTACCTTATTTAGAGAAAAGTTGCATTAAAAAAGCAACTAGAATTAGGATTACTTTACAAATTTAATTTAAGGCTAAATGAAAAGTTACATTCAAAAAATTAGAGAACATTTTGGGTGAAACAAAATGTAAAAACTACATTTCAAAGAAGACTTGGTGGTGAATTAATAAAGTGCAACATACTAACCAAAACAAGAAAAAAATTCTTTAAGAAATGGCACTAGTGTACTAGCCAAGAAAAATAGGTTGATATACGAAATGGTAAAGAAGGAGGTAACAGTAGTAGTAGCCAAGTCCAAACATAAGATCTTGGATAGATTTTATAAGAAATTAGAAACAAATAAAAGAGAAGAATCTATTTATAAATTGATTAAAATTAAAAATATGAAAAAAGGTTATTAATTATATCAAACACATTAAGGAGTCAAATGCAAAAATTTTGATAAAAGACAATAATATTGTGGATAGGTTGAAAAGCTATTTTCAAGAATTATTAAATGATTCTATAAGGTGAAGATAACCTTATTAATCATGAAATATGAAAAAGCTATTAGACTAGATAACATTCCTATAGAAGCTTGGAAAGCACTAGATGATATAAGAGCTTCTTGGTTGACATAATTATTTAGCAAAATTTTCTATGATAGATAAATTCCCAACAATTGGGAGAAAAAGCATTTTTGTTTCCATGTATAAAAATAAAGAATGTGTGTAAATTTATGCAAACTATAGAGAGATCAAGCTAATAAGCCACATTATGAAGCTTTGGAAAATAGTCATAAAGTAATGTCTCAAACTTAAATAAACAATATTAGAAAATCAATTTAGATTTAGGACAAGGAGATTTACTATAGAGATTACTTTGTTGATATGGCAATTTATGGAGAAATTTAGAAAACATAGAGAAAATCTATATATGATCTTCATTAACTTAGAAAAAGCATATGATATAGTACCTAGAGATATTATTTGGTGGACCTTGTAGAGGAAAAACATACCTAATAAATATATTAAAGTGATTCAAGACATATATGAAGAAGCTACCACTAAAATTAAAATAACTGTTTGATGAGTGACGAGGTACCCCTACACTCAACCATATGAATCACAAGCATTCACACATGATCCAGTTGAATTCCATGGATGGGACTTACTGTGGCATCTAGATCGTTATGTCTTGATCACAGTTCACTATCTTCCCACTTGGACTAGTGGTAGCTTTGTCATGTATGATTTAGTCCAAAGTGAGGCATATGAAAATTGATGTTGTTTGGTCCTTATGCTAATCCTAATGATAATAACAAATTTAATTAATTAAGATAATTAATAATAAAAATTAAATTCTAAACTAGCATGTGTGTAATGAGTATCCATTCCTAACCTTCCATACACATCTTGGACATCATGTAACTACCGCTGGGATTACCAAGTGTACCATTACTGGCCATACTAAATAATAACACTACTAGGTTACCAAGTAATTACACTTAAGCACTTATGATTAGTCGTACTCATTTCGCTTAATGATAGAAACAATAAAGAGTAATAAATGATAAACATTAACTAAGAAAAATAGTAATCATTTAAGTAATTAAAATAACAATAAAGCTACATGGATGCTGCAATGATGGAAGTAATCTCAATCTTTATTGTTGAACATGTAACATGTCCAAGTACATTGCACTTGAATAAGGATGTTGTACAATCACTTAACATCACACTATGATCATGCACTAGAAACAAACTAATATAACTTCTCTAAAATATATTCAAATTTACTACAAAATCTATCTAAATCTATATCCCAACCATGCACCCAAGTGTTGTATTTATCGGCTAGCATGAAAGGGACAATATCAAATCCCTGAGATTGGAGGTTATGCTGCAATATTAGATACTCAAAAACACTACAAAACATGACTCATCATACCCCCATAATTAAATAAAAACTTCTCCTTGAGTTAAACAAAATAAGGAATAAGTTTTTTACAAAATATTGGAAAGGTATTGGATTATTAACTAATTCAAATAAACACATAAATTGACTCTTCCATGCCATAGTGGTGTTTTACAAAAATCAACAAACCATGACAAAACTACAAAATTGGAAAAGCTTATGTAGTTCTCAAAGGTAATGACTCTTCCATTAGTCGCTTCCCTTTGTCATCAGGCTTTAGGAATTTGTAGCAATTTAGGAGCACCTACACCTTCTCCTCGTCCATTCTTGGATCATGTATCATTTAGGTTGATGATCTAATGTGTGCTAGAACCAATACATCCTACAAACATGGTAGCTACAACAACATCTAATTTGCTTTCACATACCATGCTATGAACTACCATCATTCCTCCTTGAAAGCTCTAGCCTTTTCTCTTAATTCATGATAATCTATTAATCTCTTGGCTAGGCTTGAGGCTACATCTCTTTGTCTATGATAATAAGCCTTAATTATTTCTAATTCTAAGTTTGACACATGGAGCTTTTGAAAAACATTTTTCCTATCTACAAACTATTTCTCATAGAAGACATAAGTGGTTGCTACTTGCCATTCCAACTCATAGAAAGCTGCTTGTTTTCCTCTTGTGTAGTAGTTAACGCCTTTGCATGGGCATATTTTTGGGCTTCAACACCTAAGGCATTCTAGACCACTTTCTCCTTTTCTTCTTTAGTAGAATTATTCTATTCAATCAATCAGCCCAACTACTCTATTCTAAATTACTTCAATTGGTCAAATGATACAAATTAAGAAATTTTCCTTCTTTCAACTCTCAAGATGATAAGGTCTTGTTGCAATCTATGCACTTCTACTTTTGCATGCTCTGCCCTGGTCTCTGCCATAACCAATTTTCCTTTTGTGGTAATGAGGTCAAATTATGCTATAGTGACATCACTAGGGATGTCAAAAAGAGTTGTCATAACCTGCCTAGTCTGTAGCAATCTATCAAGCACATCCTCATGGGCCACAGGAGTCATCGAAGTCCTAGCTAACATTTGTGCATCTTTAGTTCCAATCAAGTCCAATGGGGGAATAGCAGGAACATTAAAGTATTCTTTAATATGGTCTGTGATAACTTTTGTTTCACCTACCACATCTAGGTGCTACATGACAACGACTATGGCACCTTCTCCCATTTCAAGCATCACTTGAAAAGATGCAACATTTCCAGAGATCTGCTATGACCACTAGGCTTCTCCTCTTGATTACAAAGAAATTTGTTCCCTTAATGGATTGGTAGAAGCTGTAGGCTAAGCAACATTATTTATGACTCAGAAGAGGTTAGATTCATCCCTAATTCCCCAACTAAGAGTTTTAGCAATTCTCTGCAGATGGCTCATTGTGGGCCTATAATCCTATGGTGGTGGTGATGGAACTTGTAGCTTTTGTCTTTACTCTAGTTCTTGCTCTGGCTCCTTCTCTAATTCTTGTTCTAGCACCTTTTTTGGTTCTTATTCTTGTTCATCACCAAGGTCTTTCCTTGGTGCTTTTGTTTTGACTAAATTAAAGAAAGAAGCATTTTTCCCCCCCCCCCCCCCCCCCCCAAAGGAATGTCATTAGTGTAACCCAGGATTCTGGCATGCTTACACAACTTTCTACTTAGGCAAAAAAATGGAAGTGTTAGCTTCCCTACCTTTCTTTCCTTGAACTACCTTTGAATCTCTGTGAAGTACAACTAGGTAAGGTTGGCATTGTATTTTTCCATCAAGATTGCACTTCCTTTGGCCACGTAGGTTTCCAATTTTGAAATAAATCCTCTCTTCTAGAGTCAGCTCACTATATATTTTGTTTTCTTTATTATATGCCCACTTTAGGCACAACTTTCTAATTTCTGCATCGAAACTTGTGGACAAATGCACTACCTTAGCCCCCACATTTAGTATGTTCAGAGCCTCTGCAATGGTCTAGACTAAAAAAGAAATATAGACTTCATCAATGTTGATGGTAGTGCATTCTTCCTTTTATGCTAGAATTGGTACATCTCACGGAGGTACTATTCCCCACTTTTAGAGAGGATGTGCCATAGAGGCAATGCTTGAAGCTAAGTTTTGACTGCCTCAAGGAAAAATTCCATGAATGGTCTAAAGCTCATTTCCATGATGACTATGGTCAACATGGATCACTCCTAGATGGCTTGGAGGCATTCTTGGGACAACATGAGGCATTGTCCTTGAAATTGAGCCTATGGTTCTACAACATCCTCTTGGACCAACTACCCTATAATAGAAGCCTCTTAATGAATGTTGAATGATTGGGCCTCCAACTCTTCATGCTTGACTAGTGGACCTTGTTCTCTTAGTCAACCTCTACCACCTCTCATGTGTTGGCTTGCACACTGAAAAGGTCCTTTTTGTTCTCCTCTTTTTGGGGCCATCTATAATCAATCAAAGATTTAGTGTTACTAAGGTGTTCTTCATTTATCATCAACAAGTTTATACCTTACTCATGACCTTAGTTTGATTAAGTTCTTAGCTCATTTGATTATAGAGTTAGAAAATTTCAAGAAAAATGTTCAAAAGATGTTTATTTCTTTTTTGACCCTTCACAATTGGCTTCTTTTCCCTTATTTATGTCTTATAATGATGGTTATGATTCCTTGGGTGAGAGAATTAGATACCTTGACATGCATACAACAAATTATTCATTAATACACTTAAGGTTTTTAACATGCTTACCCTTATAATACCTTCTGGACAATAGAAAATTTTGAAAAAAAATTGGCACAAGTTTTCCACACAAGTAGCCTCCCCTAACTAAATTGAACACTCCATGATCAAATAGGTTCAAAAACCATGAAAATCAGAGCAATATGAAGCAAGATATTGCATGTGGAAGTTGGATGCATAGAATTCTTAGTTGAGAGAGAAAAATTCAAAAACTTCCCTAACTTCAATTAATGATAATGAATTTTCTGAGCATCATGGGAATCTTATTTATATATTTTTATGGACTTGATATCTGGTAGTTGATATTGAGGATCATGAAATTCCATTCTATGAGGATACTTAGCATGGAAAATGAAGCTCTATGATTGGTTGGAAGGTTTTGTGTAAAATCCAAAGTTCTAGGGTAATTGGGAATTCATATTTAGACATCGATAATGTTAGGAGATAGAATCATAGAAATTAAAAGCTTTGAAAGATGTAAGAAAAGGGTATTGAATCCATGGTGTAGAATGGATGGGTTATATGATAAGGAAAGGTTTTGAATTTATCATTTATGCACTTGGAAGGTTCAAGATGATATGATTGTGTTAGACAAGTACAAGTTACAACAATTATACAAGTGGATCCTTCCCAAAACATGTTCTAGCCCTTAATGTCCTTGTATAACCACAACTAAAAATGTCTATAGGCACCAAAGGGGTTAAATGCAATGCATACCTATTGAATAAAACACACATGTTAAAACCACCAAATTAAGAAAATAACTCTATGTTACGTAAAACCTCAAGTTATGATCATATGGACAGTGAGATGAGATGGATTTTTTAAAAGGATTGAAAAAATTAGAATGTGAGATGCCTTACCATAGGCATAATGAATCCTTGTGTGTTCTTAATGATTAAAGTAATCATTAGCCCTTTTCAAGATTCAACCTAAGTCCAAACCACATTCCAATGACATTACATTATTTTATCTCTTTGATCGACAACCATAAGACTACCATTGTTACAAGGAGTAGCATCACTTAGCATTTTGTCCAAGGGAGGAGTTTGTTCATGGCACTCCTTTTCTTTTTTTTTATTTCTGAGAAGCCATCAATCGTTAGGCATGAGTAACATGTCTTTTGAGTGGGACCCTCAAAAATTTATTTAGTGCTCTTTTATTGTATTTTTATCTATGTCAACCTTACCAGAGGAGTACCTTCAGGCATGGGTAACATGTCTTTCTAGTGGCGTGGTAAGGGAGCACTTATTTTACTCTTACTCCCATTTTTCATTAGATGTACAAGGATATAATTACAACCTTAGCAACATGGTAGAACACATAGAAGTGGTCAAAGAGATTCCACAAATCCCCTTGATGTCACACCCTTCACATTCCCACTTGGTTCTTCACTTTTCTATGTAGGCACAATGATTATAAATTTATTCTCAGTTTGACGATGAAACAAAATATCATTTTAACCATGGTAAAACCCTCTTATTAATGGGATGGATGGATGGATGACATGGTCTCCTTGTCTAGATAATCAGTCCCTCATGACATTGACAACATAAAAAAAAACATCAACTCAATGGGCTACATGATGTCATTTTATTCACAAATGAGATTACTAACAAAGGAAATGAAAACAAAATATGGAAAAAGTTGAAAAGGATAGCAAAAAATTTGTATCAAGAAATGAGAAAATGATCAAAAAATTATAAAAAAAAAACATGAAAAACACTTATTAATTCTTGATTCTAAGGTGGGGCATCTCCCCCACCACTAAGCTTTTGACCATGATAAGAATTAATAAGTGGATAACCAAGCTCCATGCATTTGTGAAATCATGGTAGACCCTCATTTTCAAGCCACTAGGTATCTTTTGGTTTAGTGGTAGCTACGTAGATGGGTTGTTACTCACACACATGGTTTTGAAATGTACGATGGGTCAGAATAAAAGTTGGGTTAACTTTCTAAACATCTAGCCCATGACTACATCCTTTATTATGATTAGTTATGCATGGATTCTTCTATCTCTCCACAATGCTAGATTCATTGCTTCTATTAGGTGTTAGAGTAACAATGGATGTTGGTATTTAAGTAGGATTAGAGGACATTGGTTGTGAAAGGAAGGGTGTTGCACTTCATTGGCAATGTGCTGGCTTGGTTGAGTTAGTAGGTCCACAAGTATTGCACTTACTCATGGAAACCATCCTAAAGAAAGAACATTGTTGAGATTGTGATGGGGACCTACTGGCATTATCATGTCTATGTATGTTTGTAGCACAAGTGCCATTTTATCATTGATGTTGTGATGTTGAACCTTTCTATGTTGCTGGCTATGACATGTGATGAAGTGGGGTATGAAAATATTGAGGATATGATGGACGGTAAGATGTGTAAGACGGTGATACTTCAAAAGATGTCATAGGTTGATGATATTCAAGAGAGTGGTAGTAGTGATTTGAAGTAGAAAAAGTAAAACTAGTTGGGGAAACAAGTTGTTGAACATAATATCCATACAGTTTTGGTTGGCAATAAGGGTAGCATTGGTTTGATGATGGCCTCCCCCATGACTATGGGTTTTTCCACTGCATTGGATGATAGTATTAATGCTAGTAATAAGTCCCACTAGGATAGTACAATTTCTTGTAGGACTATCTATAATTACCTTGTGAGAAAGATAATTTCCTAGGCATTTTCTTTTGTACAAACTTGGGATTCAATGTAAAAGCCTAATACTCATGTAAATGTAACATGATTGGGCAATAGCCCATTGGATGATCATATATGTAGATGTCACATCCATCACCTCGTTCAATGGATGAGTCTATAACCTCTTCTTCTTTAGCCATTTTCCCTTTTTGTTGATAAGTATTCCTAGCTATTTCTTGGTTCTTTCTCCTCCTTTTGTTGTGATAACTTGATTCGTTTTATGTTACTCTCTCCTCTACTATCTCTACAAAAGTTGTAAGTTTCTCATTTATCCATTTTGACATATTATCTAACCTTTCTTCAAGCTCATTGATAGACTTTTGTATTGACAAGGTTTTTTGTGAGATCACCTCATTGAGAGCTACCTCTTATTCTTGATCATAGATATGGATCTTCTTCTTTTGAAGAGTTGGATCCCAATGATATTTCTCAACATTCTTCCATTTACATATCTTTCCTTCTTCTTTTGTCACACACTTGATTAGACTTTGTATTTGAAGGATTCCTAGTTCATATAATTAACCCTAAGCATACATCCCAAGGGTCTCTCTTGTTTGACTATGAAGCCCATCTATGTTGTGGAAAAGTTGCTCTTCTTAAAAGAAACCATGGCCTAGACATTTATTCAGTAGAGAATAGTATCTATCTAGGGCCATATCCAAGAGTTCATATTGTTCTTATTTCCATAATTGGATTTATTTTCTTAGGTTGGACACCATCACATAAGTTTGGTATTTCTCATTGAAGAGTTCCAACACTATTGATGAGTGGCGAGGTACCCCTACACTCAACCATACGAAACGAGCGTAGCACGCGTGATCCGGTCGAACTCCACAGACTAAATGCCTAAATGCCCCATGGAACACTTGGGGTTAATCATTCATTTTCTTCCTAGACTTACTTGTTGTTGTCATGGTGTATGGTTAAGTAAGTCTGAGGTATATGATTTTTATGGTCTTTTATGGTTTTATGTATTCTATGCTAAGAGCGAAGGGTTGAGAAACTAACTAACTCTAACTAAGGATCTAGGTCTAAGTTAACTAGCATTAGCATCCATTCCCACTTACCATACACATCTTGAACTATGCAACTATGGCTACCAAACGCTAATCATTACTAGGATCACCACACGTAACGCACGTGCTCAAAGTGGTCATACTGAGGCACTTAACTAGGAGGAAAGGGTTGAGAGAGCCTAACTAGCCTACGTGCGATGAGCAACCGATTCCTTGACTAATCGTACACATCTATCATGCATGACTACCACTAGGATTACCAAGCGTAGATCCTGGATATGCCACTGGGTTACCAAGTAGTCACATGAGATGCTCGTAATCAAGTCGTACTCATACCGCATGCGATGAGCAGCCGATTCCTTGACTAACCGTACACATCCTTAGATGCTCGTAATCAAGTCATACTCATACCACATTCTAGGAAAGCAATAAATAGCAATTAAATAAAATCCTATTCCATGCACTACAAGGTTTATCCAATCAATTTCAGCTTTATTGCCATACACAACTTGTGTTCAGGTACAAAGCTACTCGAATAAAGATCCGTTCACTCTAGGACTCCTACTGTAGGCACATGGAAAATAATCTATCTCTGGAGTGATCAAACTACCAAAGTTTTCCTACTTCTAGACCAAGATGAGAAATGAGGGGAGTGCCACCTCTTATTTATAGATTTGGCGGCAGACCATGATATCCCAAGGGACAACGCGATATCGAGTACGCGATATCGCATGGGATGCGATATCGTGACAGCTGCGATATCGCGTACGCGATATCGCGGTGCATGCAATATCACGTCTCATCATACCCCCATGATTGAATGAAAACTCATCCTCGAGTTCCTTACAATAATACCTGGAAGGTATGGAATTATTGAGGGGAATGGAACTAATGGGATGACATGTGAACGGATCATTATTACAAGACTTGACAAAACTAGTGTTCATGACAACAAGGGTGAACACCTTATTACAATGACATCAGGCCTTTGTTGGCAGCTGAGAAAGAGAGAGAGAAAGAAGTGTTGCTACTACCAATGCCAAGATTGTGTCTTTGTTGTCCATCCATAAGCACACCATCGATCTTGCTCCTTGCATAGCTGCTTCAACGATGCTCCATTCCAAGTGTTTTCTCCAGATCCAATCCGTTGTTTGTATGATCGCCATCTGCACACACAACACAATCTTAATTAGCAAGGGCAATTGAATCATCGTGTAATTGATACCTTGCTTCAGTGTAAACTCATTGGCTAGGTTGTGGTATGGCTGATACAGATCTGGAGATATATTAATGATGACTACCAAAGGTGTAGGGGTTAGGAAGAAAATCAAAAATTTTGGGGCTAGGAGAAAATCAAAAAATTCAGGCCCTGTACCCCCATGACTAATCGCGAGCCTCCAGTAGTGTTAGAATGGAGAAAGAAAAGGAGATAGAAAGATAGAGAAAAAGAGACAACTATGGCATCAATGAAATGGATGTCAAGATGGAAATGAACAAAATAAAATTAATTGCAAAATGTTAAGGAAAATAATTTAACTAATGCTCCAAATAGGTATGTTAGTGGGTCCTCCCCAAAGTAGGCTCATGCCCTTAATGCTCTGACAAACCGACATTCAAAGAATCCATAGGCTCCAGGAATTTACCAAAAAGAAAAAAATGCATCAACCAAAATATATACACTAATGATACAACCAGCAATGAGGTGAACAATGGAGAGAAGGAGGGAGAGAAGAGAATGGAATGGAATCCCAAGAACAAGGTGGTGTATAGCCCTTTGTGTGTTTTATGATTAATGTAACTTCGCAATTCTCATTCCAACTCCGGCCTCAAACCAACCACATCCAGTGACTTTGCATCAATGCATTTGGTTAAACCATCCACTTAGACAACAAGAATGCACTCCCCAAGAGCCACCACCATTCCGACGAAATAAAGGAGAGAATGAGAAGCGAGAAGGACCTTAGTTAGAGGGAACACTTTTGGTTCCATAACCAGTGCTTGTAGCCCAAATATTTATTCCGTCTAAGGGGTGTGCTTTGAATTCTTACTTTCTTTGTGTTTTTTTTTTGTGTTTTCTATTTTTATGTGTGAGAACCACACCATGCAAAGACTTGATTATTTTTATTGTCTCAGCTTTCGATAATTGGGTAACATTGAAAAGGTAAGAAAAGTCAAGAAGAAACATTCAAGCACCCAAGAGAATGACAAACACAAAAGCATCAAGTTCCCTTGAAGTCACACCCTTTTCAATCCTTGAGTCCTTCCTTAGTTTGAGAATGCCCAATCACCGATTCTTTTAAGTTCTTATTTAAGAGGAACTGTACATTTCCAAGCCAAGAGAAACCATAGAAATTGGTGGATGGATGGATGAAGTGATCGCATTGCCTACCATATCAAAAGAAACATACCTTAGTATCAACATTGTGACTTAAAGGTAAAAACCAAACATTAGCAATTAATATGAAAATAGTTCCTACCATCATTCCAAACACTTATTATGGGACAAACTTACCTGGTGGAACACACACACACACAAAAATTGGAAAAGTATAACGATGTTGTAAAACAAAAACTAGAAAAGTTAAAGAAATTTGTAAAACAAAAATTAGAAAAGTTAAAAAAAATTGTAAAACAAAAACGTGTAAAACAAAAATCAAAAAAGTACTGAGGGCCCCATATGATTAGCATAGGTGGACATCTCTCCCATGACTGAGTGGAAAGGGAGAGATCTGAAATAATGAGTGCCTGTTTGAGTTTCTTAAAAGTGTCCAACTTCTCCCAAATGATGATCTTAGATTAAGGGGTGGAAGTTGGCGATGCTCATATTCCAATGTGTCTATGCCTTCGTTGTTGGCATGGGTTTCCTCAGTTCATTCCATGCATATTTGTCTACTCCTTCTAGTAGCTATCAACCATGAGATCTCTACTACTTCTTGTGTGGTTGCTACATACAAGTATCTTTTTTGCAAAGTTTCAAGGGCACACCTATCACATGGAGGCATTTCCTCCATGTCATCACTCGATGAATCACTGTATGTGATGCATGGAACTTTCCTCTTCTCGATCTTTCCACAAATGTTTATCTTAGAGATTTCCAAGGAAAGATCGCAGATCCTAAGGCATGCGTCTACTATACTAAGCCATGCCCTTCCCATTATAATTGGGAAGTCCCCTTCATTGTTTTTTACTTCAATCACTAGAAAATCAGCTGGGTAAGACAAACCACACACAATGGTAATGATGTCCTCCACCAATCCCAAGGGAATGGTGCTGGACTGGTCTACCAACTCTAGTTGAATGTTGCTCTTCTTAAGTTGTGGCAGGTTCCAAGCATGGTACATCTCTCGTGAAATTAATTTGACTCCGGAACCTGAGTCAAGAAAAGCCCTATGTGATTTATTTTCGATGATCTATAAATAGATTAAGGGACTCCCAGGGTCAGTTAGTTTCCTGGGAAGGTGGCCTACCTTAATCCA
>MNCI01010141.1:449790-593001 GCA_015680685.1 Gnetum montanum | reverse complement strand
GTACCTTGCTTCTAGCCTTGGATCTACTTACACAAATTGGACACTCTGGAGTACGTTTGATACTTCTCGTTGAATAGTTCTAGCATCATACTCCACCTCCTGATGGTTCTAAGGACTGGTACCAGCTCTCTGCTTCTTTGGTGAGTGTCCTTGGGAACAACTTAAGTTTTGCCACTCATTTTCTATATTCTGCAAGGCACAGGCATCGTGGAATGCCCGTAAATGATTTTGCGGATCAGCATTATATCCCCCTTCAAATCGTGGGATGTTGTTCATGTCTAATCATTTGATCGAACTATCCCTTAAATGCCTTTTGGGAATCTTGACTGCCTCCGTTATGTCAAGCATACTTCAGGTTGCGAGTAGGGGCTCATCATTATGGTCTCTTTCATGATGCCTGTGATGTCTGTGTTGTTCCCTAATCTCCCTACGTCCTTACCCTTGTCCTCTCTCTTGACTTTCCCATCGAGGTCTTTCGTCCTTCTTACTTTTATCCTCACCTTTATGTTCATGGTGGCTGCACCCAGATGTAGAAGGAGAGGATGAGTGATGTGAAGAAGGAGAAGAAGAAGGGGAACCATTTCCATGATGATGTTTCTTGCCTTCTCTTCAGCTGCTATGGCCCCAATCGTGATGACGATCTAAGTGCCCATCCTTAGCATGAGTGGTTGTTCCCTCTATGAACAGTTGGTGTTCACAAGCATTAGAACCATGGTTATGTATCATTGATCATAGATTCTCATACCCAACCTCCTCACCATCATTAGGAGGGGGAACATCATTTGTTAGAGAACCTGTGATAAGGGGTTCCTCATCTCCTATTTCGCTAAGGATGTGCAGGACCTTGCCCTTCAATAGTGCATGTTGACTCTCCTTCCTTAAGTCTCTCAAACGTTGGGCATCTATGGGATAATAATCCCTCATGTCAAAATCTTCCGCAACATATTCAACGTATAGCTTGGTCATGCCTATCTGTGTCAAGGCATGGAAAAGCATGTGAGAGATTGATCGATCTAGGGGTAACACAATGTTACCTTGCAAATCTCTCCATCGCAGCTGCTCGTCCTGATGGAGAATAAAAGTAAAATTAGGAATATACTCATCGGGATGAGTATATGTCATCTTATATTGTTTAGGACTTGGCTGATTTTGGTTATGTGTTTTATCTTGCCGATTGTCTCGTGTGTGGTCCTTAGATGGTGAGTTGCTCTTATGAGAAGAAGGCATTGTTATTGGTGTGCTAATTTACCGTTATATAAAATTTTATCTTGATTAACCCAAAGGTTCGTTAAGGCTCACAACGATGTCAGTGATATCCCTTATGTTCTATTCAGTGCACAAACACTTAGTCCCCGACAACAGTGCCAATGACGAGTGGCGAGGTACCCCTACACTCAACCATACGAAATGAGCGTAGCACGTGCGATCCAGTTGAACTCTGCAGACTAAATGCCTAAATGCCCCATGGAACACTTGGGGTTAATCATTCGTTGTCTTCATAGACTTACTTGTTGTTGTCATAGTGTATGGTTAAGTAAGTCCGGGGTATATAATTTTTATGATCTTTTATGGTTTTATGTCTTCTATGCTAAGATCGAAGGGTTGAGAAACTAACTAACTCTAACTAAGGATCTAAGTCTAAGTTAACTAGCGTCAGCATCCATTCCCACTTACCGTACACACCCTGAACTATGCAACTGTGGCTACCAAATGATAATCGTTACTGGGTCACCACACGTAACACACGTGCTCGAAGTGGTCGTACTGAGGCACTTAACTAGGAGGAAAGGGTTGATAGAGCCTAACTAGCCTACGTGCGATGAGCAACCAATTCCTTGACTAACCGTACACATCTGCCATGCACAACTACCACTGGGATTACCAAGCGTAGATCCTGGATATGCCACTGGGTTACCAAGTAGTCACATGAGATGCTCGTAATCAAGTCGTACTCATACCGCATGCGATGAGCAGCTGATTCCTTGACTAACTGTACACATCCTTAGATGCTTGTCATCAAGTCGTACTCATACTACATTCTAGGAAAGCAATAAATAGCAATTAAATAAAATCCTATTCCATGCACTGCAAGGTTTATCCAATCAATTTTGTCTTTATTGCCGTACACAACTTGTGTTTAGGTACAAATCTACTCGAATAAAGATCTGTTCACTCTAGGACTCCTACTACGGGCACATGGAAAATAATCTATCTTAGGAGTGATCAAACTACCATAGTTTTTCTACTTCTAGACCAGGATGAAAAATGAGGGGAGTGCCACCTCTTATTTATAGATTTGGCGACAGACCGCAATATTGCGTACGTGATATCGCAGGGGACGACGCGATATCGCGACGGCCAAGATATCGCGTACGCGATATCGTAGTGCATGCGATATCGCATCTCATCAACTATGGACCACTGATGGATTGAATTTGATTTCAAAAATCTATACCACACTTCAGCTTTATCTATTAGTATCCTAGGAAATAGCTTAGGTTTTCTCCACCCACTTTCAATGTTTTGTATGCAAGCATCATGAAAGGCTTGCAAATGATGTTGTCAATCAAAATCATAGCCTCACGTAAATTTAAGGATATTATTCATATGAAGCCTTTTGATGTGACTTTTCTTATGATGCATGTTGGGGTATTTTAACTACCTCTATGATCTTCATCATGCTCTTAGTGGCCAACAAAGGTTCACCATTATCAGACATGTCATACTAAAAATTTCTATTTCTATTTTTCTAATTGTGATGAATTTATCTATGCTCACTTTTATGTCTTTGATTTTGCCCTTGGTTTCAATTTCTATTCTCATTTCGGCCACATAGTGGAGATCTATCTCTATAGCTATGTTCATCTTCATCAAAACTAGACATTAAGAAGGAATATGAAGATGAGAAACTGGGAGAGTCACCATGGCTTCTATAGTATTTCCCATGGTTCTTTGATTTATCTTTTCCAAGTTTTGAGGAGGTCCTAGGCCTTGAGGCCTCCCCTGGTCTAGGACTTACTTCATCTCCTCTAGGATTGTCTATCTTAGGTGCATGTAGTCCTTGAGTGTAGTCAGGGTGGTCATGAACATTTGAAGCTCCTACATAAGGTTGCTCACTCCAATTTTCTTCAATATATATCTCATTATTTCTCCAATGAATATTCTCTTCATATGATACATTATCGCTTCTATGTGAAAGATCCATTAGGCTTAATTAATGGTGTATGTGACTTGATATTTTCTAAAAGATGATTCATTAATGCATTTATAGTGATCATGTATAATATAACTAATCTAGATAACTAGCACCATCCTTGAAAATGGCACCAATGATGAGAAACGAGGTACCCCTATGTCCAACCATATGAATCACAGGCATTCATGCACAATCTAGTCAAATTCCACATATGGGACTAGTTGTGACATCTAGATCATTATGACTTGATCGCAGTTCACTGTCTTCGCACTTAAACTAGTGATAGCTTTGTCATGTACGATTTAGTCCAAAGTGAGGCATATGATAATTGATGTTGTTTTGGCCTTATGCTACTCCTAATGATAATAATAAAATGAATTAATTAAGCTAATTAACAATGGAAAGTAAATTCTAAACTAGCCTACGTGCAATGAGTATCCATTCCTAACCTTCCATACACAACTTGGACTTCACATAACTCCCAATGGAATTACCAAGTGTACTGTTACTAGGCATACCAAATGATAACACTACTAGGTTACCAAGTAATTACACTTAAGTGCTCGTGATTAGTCATACTCATTCTGGTTAATGACAGAAACAATAAAAAATACTAAATGATAAACATTAAGAAAAATAGTAAGCATTTAAGTAATTAAAACAATAATAAAGCTAAGTGGATGCACCAATGATGGAAGTAATCTCGATCTTTATTGCTGAATAGGTAATGTGTCCAAGTATGTTGCCCTCGAATAAGGCTACCATACAATCACTTAACATCACACTAAGGGCATGCACTGGAAACAAACTAATAGAACTTCTCTAAAATCTATTCAAATCAAATACAAAATCTATTTGAATCTATATCCTATTTGTGCACCCAAGTGTTGTATTTATAGGCTAGCACAAAAAGGGTGATATCAAATCCCCAACATCAAAGGTTGTGCCCTAATATCAAATACTCGATAATGTGGCTCTAATATCGGAACCCTACAAAACGTGACTCATCACTTGTAGAACAACATCTAATATTTCCATCATAATAGGTCTACACTACGGGTCTACACTTAGCACGTACTTATTTATCATTATTATAGATGAATTAATAAAGGAAATTCAAGATAAAATCCATTGGTGTATGCTATTTGCAAATGATATTATGTTGGTAGATACAACTTAAGAAAATATTGCTTCTAAAATGGATAAGTAGAGATATAGTCATAAATCAAAAGGCTTAAAAATTAGTAGAAGTAAGACATAATATATGGAATGCAATTTTGATAACAACATAAATAGCTCATCTACCTAGGATTAATCCTCAAATTAGATGTTGAAATTAATAAAGCTACAAGAAATAAAATTGAAATGGAATGATCAAATGAAGATAATCTAGTGATGTTTTATGTGATAAAGAATATCAATAAGCTATAGGAAAAATTTCATACAATAATAATCAAGCCTGCCATCTCATATGGTGATGAATGTTGGGTAATACAATAGAGACATAAACAAAAAATCAATGTAGTAGAAATGTATGTGCTTTTATAGATATTGAATGTTATTAGAAGAGATAAACAATATAATACAAATTTTAACAGAAGACTTGAAGTGACTTCTATTTCATATAAGTTACAAGAATGATGGCTTACATGATTTAGACATGTATAAAGAAGATCAAACAATGAATCTATAAAATAAAATTTCTACATTACTATTCATTGAAAGGAAAACGATAATAAACATGAAAAATAACAATTGAATATGATTTAAAGAAAGTGAAGATACACAAAGACTTAGCTCCTCATAAAGGCAAATGATAAGAAAGAACTCATGTAGCCAACTTCATTTTTTTGGAACAAGGCTAGAATTCATCATTGATCAATTTATCAAAGATAAAGTGGTATAAATATACTACCATGGTGATTGAATTATGGACATTAAGCAAATTCTTAAAAATAAAATCATCAATATCATTAATCTATACGCTCTACATATTAGCGTAAAAAACTTCATCAAGGAATATTGATGAGGGTGGTTACTCTAGTAGTTACTCTAATTATTAGAGTGGTTACTCTAGTAGTTACTTTAGCAGTTATTCTAATTATTAAAGCGGTTACTCTAATTATTAGAGTAGTTTCTCCCAAGCCTATAAATATAGTGCCCAGGTGCATAATTGGAAGGAAGTCTTTTAGCAGTCAAGTAGTGAAACTCTTGTAGTCTATTTGAAAGTTACAGTATTTTCCAAGCTCCCGCAACAGGAGGTCTAAGTATGGATGGATCTTTATTCAAGCATTGTGTACTTGAGCATACCTTGTGTATGACAATAAAGACAAGCTCTTCAATTCATCCTTGCAGCACTTGAGATTTGTTTTCATACGCATTTCTTTTATTTTATTTTCTTATGCATTTATTTTATTTTATTTTATTTTATGCACTTTACATTTCTATTATTAGCATAGCAATTCATTTTGATCAATTAAGCAAATCGTTAAACTACACAAGCACAACCACTTTGAGCATGCATGTAAAGCTTGGTAACCCAGTAATGATTAGCGTTTGGTAATCCCAGTAGTGTTGCACTGGTTCAGGATGTGTACGGTAAGTGGGAACAGATGTTGGTGTTAGGATTAGTTAGAACTTAGTTAATGAGTAGTTAAGTTAAATTATTCACTTAGTTATCTCTCTTCTTCCCTACTAGCACAAGACATAAAAACATAAAAGCTATAAAAATCATATGCCTCAAGCTTACTTAACCATACAATTGTGATATATAAGTAAGCTTGGGAAGATAATGATCAACCAATCTGTCCTTGTTCAACAAGGGCACATAAGCACTTAGTCCTTGGAATTCGACCAGATCGTGTGTGAAACAGTTGTATTCGTATGGTTGAGTGTAGGGGCATCTCGTTGCTCATCATTGGCACTGTTGCCAGGGACTTAGTTGTTTGTGCACTAATTAGAACTTAGGAAATCATTCACATTGTTGGAACAAATCCTTAGGGTTGATTGAGAAAATAATAAATAAGAATACATTGCACACTGAATAGACAAGTATATCTCCTTCTTCATACGAAAGCGCCTCACCACCTAGATTTGAAACAGGAAATAGTCGATGGTGTAATACACATGACATTGATCTGCCAATCCCTCAACAAGTTCGAGTGGTATATATTCATCCTAATGAGTATATACCAAACTTTACCTTTATCCTCCATCAAGATGAACAACTATGTTGATGAGACTTAGAAGGTAACATAGTGTTACCCCCTGATCATTCAATCCTGAGCATGCTTCTTCGTGCTCTCACACGAATTAGCATGTCGCACTTATATGTAGAATACATTGTGCAAGACCATGACTTGAGAGAATACTATCCCACAAAGGCACAACGTCAAAGGGACTTGCAACAAGAGAGACATCATAAGTCTTTGAAGGATAAGTGGTCCCAAGATGCCCCACATGTCTTAAGTGAAAATGAGGGTGGTGAACCTACCTCAAGCAATTGTCCACATAACAATGTTCCTTCCCTTGACTTTGGCCAAGGGGTTGTGTATCAAAACCTTCATTCCACTATTCATAACATAGGTTTTGATACCCACAAGCACAAAGGATCTTAAAAAGGGACATGGACTCATGATAAAGGTGGACATTCTGATCGCAATCGCAATCGAGGCTAAGACCGCAGAAGAGAAGGTAGCAGACACCATCATCATGAAAGTTCTCCTTCTTCTTTACCTTCATCATCTCCTTCACCCTCTCTTTCAATATCTAGATATGGTCATAAAGAAAAAGACCATGGGGATAAAGGTAGGCAAAGTGGAAGTCATAGACGAAATAGCCAGGAAAGGGGACAAGGGCACTCTAGAGAGTCATGACATAGAAGAAGGGAGAGTAGGGAACAACATAGGCATCATAGATGCCATAGACGAGATGATCACAATGAATCCCTACTCGCTACTTGAAGTATGTTGACATAACTAAGGCTATTAGAATTCCAACAAGGCACCAAAAAGATAGTAGGATCAAGAGATTAGATATGAACAATATCCCACAATTTGAAGGGGGATACAACATTGATCCTCAAAACCATTTACAAGCATTCCATGACACGTGTGCCTTACAAAACATAAAGAATGAATGGCAAAAACTTAAGTTTTTCTTGCAGACACTAGTTAAAGAAGTGGAAAGCTGGTACCAATTCTTAGAACCAGAATCTATTCATAGATGGAGTACTATGTTAGAATTATTCAACAATAAGTACCAAACATACTCCTAAGTGTCCAACTTATGAAAGCAAATCCAAGGCTAGAAACAAGGAGGACATGAACCCTTGGATGCTACCATGGGTTGGTACTATGCACTGTTACATCGTTGTCCTAGTCATGGTTATTTGCAAAGGGATCAACTGTGCCATCTCATAGATGGGGTTAGGCGTGAAACAACAAGAACCCTTGGGACTTATGCCAAAGAAAGACTAGCCGAGCTTAGGTCCCATCAAATCCAAAGAGTATTGGAGCAAGTTGCTAAGGAAGAAGGTGAGCTATGGAAGAGAGAAAGTGTAGAAGAGTATAACCATGATCTTTTCCTCTGGAAGAGGGGAGTAAGATTTTGTGAGGATGAAGAAGAGTCACCACTCAAAGAGATGGTGAATAGGAAAACTTTGCCTATCCAAAAGATGACATCAAAATTTTTAGCAAAGGTAGAACAAATGTGGGATTCCCTAGACAATAGATTTTAAACTATTCTTAAAATAGTAGAGGAGTCTAGAGAGCAAGGAAGTGAGAAAAGAAAAAGGAAAGAGGTTGAACATGCACATAGCAAGGGTAAGGGCAAAGTTTTCATCATTGAAGAGGTTTTAGATTCAAAAATAGACAATGATAGTGGATGTGAGATATGTCAATATGACCATGTTAAGGGATGTTGCTCTATAATTTCACATCTATAAGAGTCTGGGGTGTATGCACTCAACCCATAATTAAACAAAAGGCAAACACCCCAAAGGTTACCTTACCCTCAAGGTAACCCAAGGCATTTTCACCAGCCCTTAACATATTATCCCAGTGGAACTCCACCACAACTGATTGAGTAATATCAATAGTGGAAGCACCCATAATCATGGGGAATGCCACCAACAAGGCAATAGTATCCTTACTAGTAACCTAACCTGTATGGATATTACGTGTAGTAGCCAATCTCCCCACGTGACTCTACGGGTCACCTCACTCCTCAACCTTACTACCAAGCCCACAAGTATTATGGTACTCCCTCTTCTAGAGGTGATATTACAGAAGCATATCAGCCTTCTCATCTGGCTGCATCTCTTTCACCAATAGCTCCACTACCACCTGCTCCTGCAAGGCAAGGTGAAATCCCTATCCAGCAACAACAACGTAACGCCACGAGGGTTGTTAACTCTCAACCTACTATTGGTTCCTATAACCACATGAAGAAAAGACCTTTTTTTAGAGCCAACAGTCCAACCAAGCCCTTGCAATCACAAGCGGTTGATTCCTTATATGCCTCAATATCAATCAAAACTTTGGAGCCCTCTTCAACCCAATCACCGCACTCAACACATATGGTCATGCTAACACATGCCTTCACCGATTAGATCAAAGTTGGCCACCTTCCTAGGAAATTCTCTGATCTTGGGAGTCCTCTGATATACTTACAAATCGCTATAACTGCATCATGCAAGGCTCTTTTGGATTCAGGTTCCAATGTCAACTTGAGTTTTCAAGAAATGTACAAGGCTTGGAACCTACCTCCATTGAAAAAGAACAACATTTGTCTAGATTTGGTTGACTAGTACATCACTATCTCATTGGAACTAGTGTAAGACATTGTTACCACTATTTTTGGGTGGTTGTACCCAACTAACTTCCTAGTGATTCAGGTAAACAACAGTAAGGGGGACTTCCCAATCATAATGGGAAGATCATGGCTAAGCATAGTTGACGTGCACCTAGGAATCTATGATCTTTCCTTGAAAATATCAAAGGAAAACACATTTGGAAAGATCGATAAGAAGAAAGTTACATGCATCACATACAGTGACATAGGGTGTAATCTCATGTAGAAGTCATGGTTTGTGCAAAGTTTAACATTGACTGCATGCAATCAGTGTGCACAAGTGATCAACATACAAAGATTCCTATATGCAGTAGCCATACAACAAGAACACACCTAGTGGCTAATAACTAATCAAGAAAGCAGTTCACTCATATGCATGGAACCAAATGAGGGTTTGACTTGTGCTTACATCGATAGCATAGATGCATTAGAGCAAGTCCACTGTCAACTTCCAAGTCTTAACCTTGAAAATATCAATTGAGGAAAATTGGAAATCCCTAAGAAATTTAAGTAGGAGAACCTCGAGCTGAAACCATTGTCCACCAGTATGGAATACACATTCCTTCAAAATGGAAAATCGATAATTATCAACACTAAGCTTGCTCCTCAATAGAAAGGAGAACTGTTGAAGGTAATAAATAAATGGTCAAAACTCTTTGCTTGGTCATATCCTGAATTAACTAGAATAGATCTTAGGATATGTCAACATAGAATTTACACTAACCCCTCCATGAAACCTCAAAGACAATCGTAGAGGCGATTGAACCCTAAGTTGAAGCAAGTAGTTAAGGAAGAAATCGAACAGCTTCTCAAGGCTGGGTTTATATACCCCATTGCTAATAGAAAATGGGTTAGCTTCTTAGTTATTGTGCCTAAAAAGGGAGGAAAATGGAGGATGTGCATAGATTTTAGGCTACTAAATATGGCAACATTCAAAGATCACTTTCCATTGCCATTTTTCGACCAAGTCTTAGACACCATCGCAGGGCATCGCTATTACAGTTTTCTAGATGGATATAGTAGATATAACCAAATACAAATAGCCCAAAAAGACTAAGCCAAGACTATGTTCACCAGTCCTTGGGGAATGTTCACATACAAACAGATGTCATTTAGCTTGTGCAATGCCCCTGCAACATTTCAACGACTAGTTATAAGCATATAGCAATAGTAGATAGGGAATGGCGTGGAGGTCTTTATGGACAACTTCTCCACTTATGGAGCAAACTTTGATTAAGCTTTGAACCAGTTGGAGCAAGTGTTAAAAAGATGTGTAGAAACCAATTTTAGGCTCAACTAGCAGAAAAGCCATTTGATGGTCCAAGAAGGCATAGTACTAGGACTCAAAATCTTTCACACAGGGATAGAGGTAGACCCTGAGAGAATCAAAATTATCCAAGGAATTACCCATATACTGGAAACTATCAAAGATATTTAGTCATTTCTTGGACATACTAGCTACTATAGGAGATTTATTAAGAACTTTTCAAAGGTTTCCAAACCATTGGTGGAATTAACGAAAAAGGATGTACCTTTTGAGTGGACCAGGGAATGTGAATTAGCTTTCCAAACTCTGAAACAGAAGCTAGCAGAAACACCTATTCTACAAGCTCCTCACTAGTCCAAACCATTCCATATCATGACTAACGCATCCAAATATGCCCTAGAATCCATACCTACATAGTTAGATGACTAGAAGTGTCCTTATTACATCCACTATGCAAGTGGAAGTATTGCTGGTGCACAACTTAACTACACTACCATAGAGAAAGAATTAATGGCTGTAGTGTTTGCACTAGAAAAGTTTAGATACTATGTATTGGAATATAGAGTATATATACATACAAATCATAGTGAAATAACGTTCCTCCTGAATAAGCCAATGGTAAGCCCTTGTATCATACGATGGCTTGTAATCTTATAAGAGTTTGATCTTACAATGATCAATAGTAAAGGTACCAAGAATGTAGTTGCTGATCATTTATCTCAATTGCGATGGGACAAAAATAAGGATGAGTATCCAATTTTTGATTATTTTCTTGATGAATTCCTCTTTAATGGTGTAGTGAATAATCAATTACCCATGAAGACAAACTGGTATAATAGCATTCTTACCTATCTCCTTACCCAACAAATACCACAAGAGTTAAACCTTAAGAAGAAACAACAGTTTCTTCACTGAGCCAAGTACTTTATGGAAATCAATGGGAAACTTTACAAAGTGTGTCCCAATGGCTTGGTTCAATGGTATGTTCCCGATATAGATCACCTACAAGTTCTCCAAGATGCTCATGAGGGTCCTTGTGGGGGTCATTACGCTGGGAGACGAATGGCCATCAAGATCTTTCTTGCAGGATATTATTGGCCTACATTGTTTTGGGAGGCCCATCAATTCATCCAATCTTGTGAGCACTATCAATGTGATGGGGGAATGACTACTAGAATGGAGGATCTACAACAATGAATCCAATCGTTAGAACCCTTTGACATTTTGGGAATTGATTTTATGGGGCCAATTACACCAATGTCTAATAGAAAATCCTATATCATTGTTGTTGTTGATTACCTAACTAAATGGGCAAAAGCAGCTACTGTTAAGGATTGTACATCATCTATAGCTACACGATTTTTTCAACAACAAATCATAAACAAGTTTGGTATGCCTTATGCACTATGGTACCCACTTCATAGGTGCAACTTTTCAAAAATTAATGCAACACTTAGGGGTTGAGCATAAATTGACTACACCATACCACCCCCAAGCGAACGGTCAAGTAGAAGTCACCAATAGGGAGATTACAAAGATATTGACAAGAACTGTTAGCAAGTTTAGGCAAGACTAGAGCACTAAACTGAATGATGCTCTTTGGGCATACTACTCCACATGGAAACTTCCTACAGGCTACTCTCCCTATGAGTTAGTGTACAGGAAATTACCAATGCTTCCCATTCAAACTAAGCTCTGTACACTATCCATAGCATGTGACCTCAACCTTGACCATGATCTAGCATAGAAACAATGGTTAGTAACCCTTAACTTGTTAGATGAAAACTGATTTGCTACCTTGTCATCTAACGAATTGCACAAAGCCTTCAATAAACAATGTCATGATCTAAGAATTACGAAAGTTAAATATTAGCTAGGAGATAAGGTTCTCTACTAGAATCCCACACATGTGCCACAACGTACTAAATTTCAAACACTGTGGAAAGGACCTTATATTATTTATGCAACTTTTCCTCCAGGGGCCATGACAATATACAAACCTAAGAGCCCGAATAAGAAACTTTTGGTCAACGTGCAACAAACCAAACCTTTCCATGAGCTTAGGACAGCCAATACACATGCTACCTCTCTTGATGGACAACCTTGCTCACTATTTTGGATCTCCTCCTTCCAACTCAGTCATGGGAAAGATGGCCACCTATGCTAACCGTTTTAGGCCCTCAATTCTTTTTGAATTTTTGTTTTACATATTTTTCTTTACACATTTTTCCAACTTTTTTTTTTTTGCACCATCGTTCATGTTTTTACTACTTCTTTGTATGCTTGATTTACTTTTATTCGTCATCCAATAAGTGCTCATAATGGTGGATTGCATTATATCACATTGATTGCTAATGTTTGATTTTTACCTTTGAATTATGATGTTGACATTAAGGTGTGGTTCTTTTGGTAAAACAGGCAATGAGCCCATGTCGTCCACTCATTCATACAACTCTATGATCTCCTTTGTCTTGGAACTGTACAGTCCCCTTTTTCTACATAAACTTGTTAATGAATTGGTGGCTGGGTACTTTTCAAACCAAGGAAAGACTCAAAGGATGAAAAGGGTATGACTTCAAGGGGATTCGATGCATTTCTACTGGCCATTCTCTTGGGTGCTTGGATGCTTGTTTCTTGGGTTTTCTACCATTCTGACATTGTTCAAAAATTAGGAAGTTGAGTGAATAAAAATAAGTCTTTACATGGTGTGGTTCTCACACCAAAAAAAAATGAGAGAAAAGAAAGGAGAAAAGTGAGAATTCAAAGCACACCCCTTAGACATAATAAAGCAATATGGGCTACAAGCACTGGTTATGAAACTAGAAAGACATGTTACCCATGCCTAAATGTTCCCTCTAACTAAGGCCCTTTCTCACTTCCTACTTCTCCATCTCACTCTCCTCGAGATGGTGATCACTCTTTGTGAAGGCATTCTTGTTACTTCAAGAGGATGGATTGGCTAGGTGTATTGATGCGAGGTCACTGAATGTGGTTGGTTTGAGTCAGGATTTGGGATGAAGTTCTACTGAGTAATCTTAACCATGAAATACACAAGGGGCTTTACACAACCTTATTCTTGGGATTCCATTCCATTCTCTCCTCTCCATCTTTCTTCCCATTTTCCACCTCATTGCTAGTTTTATCATTAGTCCATTCTAGCTGGATGCATTTTTTTTCTTTGGTGAATTCTTATGGGTAAGTTTTTAACTCTTGCTTCCAAATGACATTCCTAGAGCCTATGGACTCTTTGGTTTGTGGGTTTGTCAAGGCATAAAAGACATGAGCCTGCTTTAGGGAGGATCCACTATCATTCCTTTTTGGTTCAATTGTTAAGTTCTTTTCCTTAAAAATTTCCTACAATCAATCATCTCTTGTTTCATCCCCATCCATGACATCCATTTTATTGGTGTTGCTGTTGTTATTTTTTCCCATCTTTCTTGTTCCTCACATTTTTCCATCTTATAGCTACTAGAGGTTCGCTCTTAGTAGTGGTGGCCCTGGCACAAATTTTTCAATTTTCTTCATTTTACTATTCACCTAACCCCTACACCTTGGGTAGTCACCTATGATAAATCTCCAAACCAGTTTCTACCATAATCAAAACTTAGCCAATGCACTTCATATCAAGGCAAGGTATCAACTACATTGTGTTTTATCTATCCTTGCTCATTTGTAACTATGTTGTGTGTGTAGATGGCGATCATACAAATAATGGATTGGGCTTGGAGGAAGCACTCAGGATGGACCAGAACTAGAGCATTTACAAAAGTAGCAAGTCTAGTGGCGTGGCTATGGATAAACAATGGAAGACGCAAATCTTATCATTGGTGGCAACACGCTTCATTTTCTTTCTCTCTCTTTCTCTACAAGCTGCCAAATAAAGGCTTGGATGTCATTTATGTACGAGTGTTCACCACAATGGTCATGAACACTAATGTTGTAATATGCTTATTGATCCGTTCACTGGGCATGTTAAATCTGTCATCCCATTCCATCATTAGTTGTTAATTAGTCAATAATCTCATACCTTCCCAATATTTTGTAAGGAACTCGAGGAAAAGTTTTCATTCAATCATGGGGGTATGATGAGGGCAGTTACTCTAGCGGTTACTCTAGCAGTTACTCTAATTATTAGAGTGGTTACTCTAGTAGTTATTGTAATTATTAGAGTGGTTACTTTAGTGGTTACTTTAGTAGTTATTCTACTTATTAGAGTGGTTACTCTAATTATTAGAGTAGTTGCTCCCAAGCCTATAAATACAATGCCCAGGCACATAATTGGAAGGAAGTCTTTTAGCGGTCAAGTAGCAAAACTCTTATAGTCTGTTTGAAAGTTAGAGTATTTTCCAAGTGCCCACAATAAGAGGCCTAAGTGAGGATGGATCTTTATTCGAGCATTGTGTACCTGAGCATACCTTGTGTACAACAATAAAGACGAGCTCTTCGATTCATCCTTGCAGCACTTGAGATTTTTTTTCTTGTGCATTTCTTTTATTTTATTTTCTTATGCATTTATTTTATTTTATTTTATTTTATGCACTTTACATTTTTGTTATTAGCACAGCAATTCATTTTGATTAATTAAGAAAATCTTTAAATTACACAAGCACGACCACTTTGAGCATGCATGTAACGCTTGGTAACCCAGTAACGATTAGCATTTGGTAATCCCAGCAGTGTTGCATTGGTTTAAGATGTGTACAGCAAGTGGGAATGAATGCTAGTGTTAGGATTATTTAGAACTTAGTTAATGAGTATTTAAGTTAAATTAGTCACTTAGTTATCTCTCTCCTTCCCTACTAGCACAAGCCATAAAAACATAAAATCTATAAAAATCATATGCCTCAAGCTTACTTAATCATACAATCGTGACATACAGGTAATCTTGGGAAGACAATGAACAACCAACCCATCCTTGTTCCACAAGGGCACATAAGCACTTAGTCCTTGGAATTCGACAGGATCGTGCATGAAATACTCGTATTCGAATGGTTGAGCATAGGGGTACCTCACCACTCATCAAAGATTTTCAAAATATAAGGAATCTAATGTTTCAAGAAATTCCTTAGTAAGAAAGCATATTAATTATAGAGGGTTTTAATGGTCATGTTAGATCTATAAAAATGGGATATAATAAGATTTATGAAGAGCCTAGATTTGGAGAGTGTAATGATATGGGAGACTCAGTACTATAATTTTCAAATATCTATGATGTTAAAATTACAAGTACTTATTTGTAGAAGAGGATATATATATAAGAGTATTATGGATAAAACATGAATTGGTTATTTTCTGCTATACAAAAGAGATTAGGTCATGTGCAAAGACTACAAAGTCATACCTAGAGATAGCCTTGTAACTCAACATCAACTAATGGTCAAAGACTTAGTTATACAAAGGTTTAAAAGAAGTAAGAGAAAAAGGAATAAATGCATAAAATGATGAAATGTGAAGGAAGAAAATATCATCTTATTTAGAGAATAATTACTTAAGAAAGCACTTAGAATTGGGATTACTTTACAAATTTAATTTGGGACCAAATGAAAAGTTGCATTCAAAAAATTAAAAACAACACTTTAATGAAATAAAATACAAAGAATACATCTCAAAGAAGATATGGTGATAGAGTGATGAAGTGCAACATGCTATCCAAAATATAAAAAATATTTTAATGAATGATAAAAAAGCAAAAACAAAACAAAAAGGTTGATATGCATAATGGTACAAAAAACACAAAAGTAGAAATAGCCAAAGCCAAACATAAGGCCTTGGATAACTTCTATAAGAAATTAGGAACAAAGGAAGGAGAAACATCTATTTACAAACTAAAAAAAATAGAAACAAAAAATGTAAGTACATTGATCATGTTAAATACATCAAGGAGATAGATGAAAGAATTTTAGTAAAAGATAATGAAATTTTGAATAGATAGAAAATTTATTTTTAAGAATTATTAAATGAATAATTTCTAAGACAAGATATCTAAGAAGAAAAATCAAATTTTGGTTTGGTTAAGGAATTTTACTTCTCTAAGATGAAGACAACCTTAACAAAGATGAAAAATAGAAAAGCGATTAAATAAGATAACATCCTATAAAAGCTCAAAAAGTGCTAGGAGATGCAAAATTTTCATAGTCGACATAATTATTTAACCAACTTTTTAAGGATGAAGAAATGCTTAACAATTTGAGAAAAAGTATTATTGTTCCCTTCTATAAAAATAAATGAAATTTGCACAATTATGCAAACTATAAAAGGATCAAGCTAATGAGTCATACTATGAAGCTTTAGAAGAGAGCCAAAGGAACATTTCAAACTTGAATCAATAATAGTAAAAAATTAATTTGGATTTATGCTAAAAATATCTACTATAGATGCTATTTTCTTGATAGAAGAATTAATGAAAAAATTCAGAAAACATAGAGGAAATTTACATATGATCTTCATTAACTTAGGAAAAGCATATGAAATAGTGCCTACAGATATTATGTGGTGAGCCTTGTAAAGCAAAGTATCTCTAATAAATATATTAAGGTAATTCAAGACTTATTTGAAGAAGCTACCACTAAAATTAGTACTTATGGAACCATATTTAATATTTTAGCCATAGTAGGCCTACATTAGGAGCATATGCTTAGCTTGTACTAATTTGTAATTGTTATGGATGAATTAACAAAGAAAATACAAGATGAAATTCCTTGATATATGCTATTTGCAAATAATGCTATGTTGGTAGATACAGCTCTAGAAATTATTACTTCTAAATTTGAGAAGTAGAAATATGTTATAAAATCACAAGGCATAAAATTATAAGAAGTAAGACAAAATATATAGAATGAAATTTCAATAACATCATAAATAGTGGTAAAATAGAAGTAACAATTCGAAGCCAAAAGGTCTCTTACTATAAATAGTTATACTACCTAGGATTAATGCTCTAATCAAATTGTGTAATTGATTAAGACATAAAAATAGGATTGATGTAAGATAGTCAAAATGGAGACAAGTTAATGGTGTTCTATGTGATAAAAGAATCCCAGTAAAACTAAAGGAAAAATTTTATAGGATAAAAGTCAGGCCTATTATTTTACATGATGCTAAATGTTACATCCTACACAAGAGGCATGAACAACAAATCAATGTAGTAGAAATGCAAATGTTTAGATAGATGTTGAATTTTGCTAAAAGATATAATTTGAACAATTTAGACATTAGAGGAAGTATTGAAGTGCTTTCTATTTCAAATAAGTTATAGGAATTACATCTTAGAAGGTTTCTGCATATGCAAAGAAGATCATATAGAAAACTTATAAAAAATTATTGCTACATAACTATTGCAAGAAAGTCATCAAAAGAAAGACTGAAAAAGACATGGAAAAAATGTTTTTAAATGATTTAAAGAAACTACTAATAAACAAAGATCCAGCTTTTAATAGAGATGAATGGTGGCAAAGAATTTATGTGGCTAACTCCATTTTGTTAGGACAATATTAAGATGATGATTTTAATATTATTTCTAATATTTTATTCATAAATTTTAATCATGAATAAATTTATTTCAAAAAGTACAATTTAAAAGAAATAAGTGTCATTAGGATCATCTCCTCACGTACTTTCCTACTATGTAATTTATTTTATTTTTTAACATTAACATTTTTTGGTTGTATTTATTTTTATTTTTTATATTTATTTTTAATTGATTATTAATGTTAGCAATAAGAAATTTTACTAACCATGTTGTACTATTTTCTTGATACTCCTAATCAACAATGATTGTTAGTTAAACATTTATTTTATGTTATAGTTAGATCAAGGTTAAATCTAGATCCATAGGGGTTTTGTACTATTTCTATTAGTTATTTATAGAATTTTATAGATAATTAATAAGAGTGTTACAACCTACTATTATAGCAACACAAGCATTAATATTAGCAAAAAGACAATGAATCATATTTATAAATTTATAACTAAAACCAAGTTTCTAAATATAATCAAGGATAAATCCCCATTTAATCTAAAGTCAAATTTAATAAACAAATATTTTGATTGATGTCTTTTTCATATTGCATACTATTTCAAGAAGCAACAACATTATCAAGAACATATCTATTTTTAACAAACGTTTTTTACTATCGACAAAGAATATTTGCAAGAATACCTTGTAGACACATAACAAAACACTTAGCTAAAATATTATAAATAATGTTCAACAAAGTAACAAGTCAACAATTCGTAATATAAGATGAGTCTTCTTCTTTTAAATTAAATTTGATAACTCCTTTATTCGAATAACTTTCTAGACTACCTTTGAAAATGTCTTCCATAATGATAAAATAAAGATTAGTAGTAATGATAAAATAAAGTCCCAAAGACATTTTAAAAATTTAACAAGATCACCATTAAAACTATCAGCTTTGTCATTAGTCATGGTAAAATCAACAACATTTAATTCATATAGAGAAATATGTGTACCATGTAACTAATTATGTTCATGCTTGTTTATGCAAGAAATATGCAAAGCAACTATGTGAAAGGCATTCTTATCAAATTCTTCTAAGGAAAAAATTCTTTGAAAGTGAATTTTCATTGGCTCATGAAGGAAAGCATGTTCATCATGTAATTTTTAGTGATCTTAGTTTCATTTAAAATAAATATATGTAGCAATAGCTAGTCAAAATTTTACTTAAAGGTCTAATACAATTTGAAGGATATAGCCTTTACAAACTACATAATTTTCTATTACCTAAAACATTTTTAAAAAAATTTATAGATAATGAATCAAAGAAATGAAATAATATAAATTCTAATAGTGCAATTTTATAAAGCTATATCTCCTACAATAATAAAGTTATGATGCTAAAATTTTATATGAATGTTTTATTCTAAAAAATCAAAAATCATGTAAAATTATTCAACAAGATATAGGTTTATAGCTTTTTAGGATGGATTCAAGGAGAACTTGTTCTGGTAACATACTAGTTGAGGAGTCTAGTACCAATGGAATCTCTTAAAGAGATATCAAAGAATAGCTTTTGTGACCTTCAAGATTAAAATTGTGCATCCAATCCTAGTAGATGTAGTGATGATGATAAAGTAGATAGTAGATAACATGTTGAAAAGACTCTAGTGGAGCATGTCTACAAGTTGGATCTCCTTATCTTTGGTAAATTGGAAGATCCCTCTATGACTATATGTTAACTTTAAGATGTTGAGAAAGCTTTTCATATCCTGGGATGTTCCTTATTTTAAACGGCCTATCTCACAACCTATGAACTTAAGAAAACAAATGGAACAACTTTTAAGAATTGTTATATATCTAAGAAGTACATGTAAGCTAGGGAAGATAATAAGGATTATTACCCCAAAGGTTCAATACTCATTTTACCAAAGTAGGAGGATAAGTGGATAAGTAGAAGCTTAACCTTTTTCAAGTAGTTATACCCAAGCTCAAACCTAGGTCTTAAAACTTGAGAAACAAGTACCTACTATCACTCCAAGTAGTGATCCTTATGCAAGCCATGGAAGATGAATTCTAAAATCTATATTAAGGAAGATAAAAGTCTAAAATTGTTTTGTCTTGGCAAGATATCATAGAAGGTTTGTGAAGCACGTTTCTAAGATAGCATTTCCATTAACTATGTTTTTTAGAAAAGAAAGTGATTTTATTTGAAATGAAGTTGATTAGAGTGCTTTTGATGAGTTAAAGTAGAAATTGATCTCAATGCCTCTTAATCTATTTTACTTCTAGAAAGCCTTAAGATATTTACACTAATGTTGCTAATAAATGACTTTAATGTGTTCTTATTTAATAAGAAAAAGATGCAGCTTATGTCTCCCATCATTTAAAGTCTCATGAAGTTAAGTATCTAATTCTTGACCTAAAGTTAGGAGCTAGTATTTTAACTTTAAAATTTGAAGACATTACCTACTTGGTAAGCAAATTTTTCTTTGGATAAATTATCAAAGCCTTTAGTAATTAATTGGTTTGCCTCTATTGGATATAAGGTAAAGAAGATGTATAGATTTGCTAGAATATCTTGATTTTCAAATAAAGTATCATCTAGGAAAAAGAAATTTAGTAGTAGATGCTTTAAGTAGCATTGCTTAGAAACTTTACAATTTAATCATCCTAACTCATCTTAAGTATGAGATTATTTCTTAGCAAATAGTTATCATTTCTTCTCTTGAATAATGTAGGTATGCTCAAAGTTAAGATATAGATTTATATTCCAGTTAGGATAAAATGTCATAACTTGAAATACTAATTTTATTATCTAATGTTTCTTGGCGTCCAACAAATTTTACATGCACAAATTTTAATTTTATGCATTTACCAATTTTTCCTTTTGTATAACGCCTGCTAGACTAGAATTAGATGGGTGAAGTATCACAACCATTGCTAAATGGGACTAAATTACCTAAAAAAGAAATTATTCATAATAGTTACACAACATCTCTTCCACCCCACCTACCTAGCTATAGCATACATGAAGGCATAAAAAGCATAATCAACTAGGTACAAACATTGTGGAATAGTAGCATCTTTAATGTATCATATAAAATCAACTGAATGTGTACTTAATGCCAAAATTAGTTCACATAACTAGATAATATGCCTATTGGACTTTCATGTTAAATTTTTATTATTAAATATCAAGATCAAGCTCACACTACACTACCCTAACTTTTAGTCCTTATGCTTTAAAGATCAACTCTTGTTGCATAGCATTTCATTCGCTTGGTAATGCCTCACTACAAACTAAAGGTGAAATAATATGAGACCAAGGCTTTTCATTAGCTATCTAATTCATTTCCTTATGCTAGCTTCTATACATCATATCACTATCACATTATATTGTAGCAAATTATTGCACATCAATATCATACACATCCATATAGAATGGCATATAATGTTAGCAGGCATATAAAAGTGGAAGCATATTTTAACCAAATGAAAGAGATTAAAACCAATTAATCATATTCATTAGTTAAATTTACACATTAAGTATGTACCACTAGAGTATTAGTTTCAAAAATCATTTTAATAGGATGATAGTATGTTTTTAGAGCTTTCCACTCCTACTAATTCATCCTACCCAAACTTCATCTAAAGTTTATAAAATGCATTGTTTTTCACATTACAACCTATGACTCAAGTCTTGATGGTGTAAAAATCATCAAAAATTTCACCATTGATCATAAGCTTCATTACAATGAAGAGAGAATTTACCATCTATACCACCATCAAAACCCTGATGTAAATCACTCTACTACCTAGGCATAAGAAATGCCTTCAAAAGGGAGTTAGGAACATTTTAAATCTTTAGTCTGCATATAGGTAATATTTTCAATGCTTATAAATTTTCTAGATTTGATCTTGGAATTACAAATTATAAAAATTAAAATCTAACTAAAAATAAAATTACCTAGAAATTCATAAATCCATGCTTCAATCTTAAACTTTGAAGAACTTTTTTTCTTTGTATAGAAAATCCAAAACCCCTCTTTATAAACTCCATATTTAATATAATTTCAACAAAAAAATCCCAATTGATTAAATAAGAACTAAAATGATTTAAGGATGCATAACATCATAAACATAAATAAAAGAAATCTAGATCATACAAAATTCAAGGAATCATTGAAAATAATGGTGGGCGATGTCTAAAGTGCATAGGCTACATTTTCACATGAGATGTACCAATATATATTTCTAAATATTCTTTACCTAATGCTAATATCTATAGGAAATTCTAGCCTCTTCATAGTATGATATGATCCTACCACTTCTCTATCTAGCAAGTGCCCTACTAGAATAAAATAAATATAACACCCTTATCTTTTATTTTAATTTATTCTTTGTTAATTATGCTTTATTACCTTTGCATAATTTTAGATACAATTAGAATGTTTTGATAGATAGCTTTAGATATAGCCAGACTATTCACTTGTTTATTTCCTATAGTGAAATTACTTGTCTTATTACATGTATCACAAATCATGATTTTAGTTTTCTATTTATTAACTTCATTCCTAAAAATGAAGAGAAGTCATCAAAAGTACTAATCATTTTCTGCAACCCTTCTATAGAGTTTGAAATTGAGACATCATCAACATAAAGTAGATTTGGATAGGATCATTTCCTATTATAGTTGCAAATGAGTTGGTATTTTTTATGTATCCACTATGTAAATTCATCAATAAAAAGATCAAACAAAGTAGGAGACAAAGGAGGTTCTTATTTTACATAAATAAATTTATTAAATGAAATTATTTCTTGTCCATTTGTAAACTAAATGCAAACCATTTTGTAAAGCTTTTGGATAGCATATAGCAATGTTCTAGGAACTTCTAAATTTTCCAACATGCTCTAGAACTTATGATAAATTCATTTTTTCTCAAGTACGCTATTATATCTATGATATTGTATCAACTATATCGTAGCTTATGCTATGTCATCATTGATGCAATATCTTGAGGGCTATGCAACCCTATAAATACAAATACTTGGATGCACAAGCAACAACAACTTTTACCAACCCTTACCAAAACTCTTGTAGTTTTATTTCATAGTCTTAGCAATAGAGTGAATTACCCGCAGTGTGGTGGTAAGCAGTTGAATTGAGTCTTTATTTGAGTAAATTGTACTTGGACATAGTTCATGCATGGTGATAAAGATTGAAATTATTTTTCATCATTGCATTATTTCCTTAGTTCTTTTGTTTACTTAGCATAATTTTCTTGTTTACATTAGCTTGACTCTTTATATTTCTAAGTACTTTACTTTTCATATTCTATAGTTAAGAGGAATGAGTACAATTGGTTTCAACTATTTTAAGTGTAATTGTTTGGTAACTAATGGAATGCGATATCGCATGGGCCGCGATATCGCATCCCTCATGATATCGCGTACACCATATCACATCGTCCCCCGCAATATCGCGTACGCAATATCACAGTGCACCGCCAAGTCTATAAATAAGAGGCAGCTCTCCCTTGTTTCCACATCTAGGCCTAGGCCATAGTGAAACTATGGCAGTTTTCCCTCTCCAGAGATAGATTAATTTCCATGTGCCCACAGTAGGAACTCCAAAGTGAACGGATCTTTATTCGAGCAGACATTGTACCTGAACACAAGTTTGTATACGGCAATAAAGACGAACTTCTTGGATAAACCTTGCAATGCATGGAATAGGCTAATTAGGAATTTATTTACTATTATTTATTATTCACCATTTAACTGCTTTATTAGTTATTAATTCTCTCTCAACCCTTCTCTCCTAGTTAAGTGCCTCAATACGACTGCTTCGAGCACGTGCATTACGCTTGGTGATCCTAGCAACGATTAGTGTTTGGTAACCAAGGTTGCATTGGTTTAGGGTGTGAACGGTAAGTGGGAACGGATGCTGACGCTAAGTTAATTAAGGTTTATTTAGTTAGATAAAGTTAGTCAATTAGTCTCTTCAACCCTTCACCTCACTAGCATAGGAGATAAAACAAAAAAGACATAAAAATCATATACCTCAGACTTACTTAACCACGGTAAGTGGGAACAGATGCTGACGCTAGGTTAATTAAGGTTTAGTTAGTTAGTTAAAGTTAGTCAATTAGTCTCTTCAACCCTTCACCTCACTATCATAGGAGATAAAATAGAAAAGACATAAAAATCATATACCTCAAACTTACTTAACCATACAACCATGACAACTACAAGTAAGTCTGGGAAGACAACGAATGATTAATCCTAAGTGTTTCATGAGGCATGTAGGCACTTAGTCTGCAGAGTTCGACTGGATCATGCATGCTACACTCATATTTATATGGTTGAGTGTAGGGGTACCTCTCCACTCATCATTGGCACCGTTGCCAGGGACTAAGTGTTTTTGCGCTAAGTAGAACATAGGAAATCACTCACATTGTTGGGAGCTTACATGAACCCTTAGGGTTAATTAAACAAAAAAGTTATATAATGGTTTAATAGCACACCGATAAGACACAGTGTCTTCTTCTTCTTCTCACAAGAGCATTACACCACCTAGGGATAATACAAGAAACAGTCGGCAATCTAAAACACATAACCAAAATCTGTCAATTCCTCAACAATACCGAGTGGTATATACTCATCCCGATGAGTACATACCAGACTTTACCTTTATCCTCCATCAAGATGAATAGCTATGATGGAGAGACTTGCAAGGTAACATTGTGTTACCTCCAGATTGATCAGTCCCAAACATGCTTATTCGTGCTCTTGCATAAATAGGCATGACACAGCTCTATGCTAAATACATTATAGGTGACTTTGACACAAGGGATTATCATCCCACAGCAGCACAACATATAAGGGACTCGAGGTAGAAAATCCATCATACACTATTGAAGGGAAAAGGGGTCCTGCACGTCCTAAGTGAAATCGAAGATGGTGAACCACTTATAATGGATTCTCTATCTAATGATGTTTCCCCTCCTAATAATGGTAAGGAGGTGGGGTATCAAAACCTATGCTCTACGATACTCAACCCTGGTTCCGATCCCCGTGAATGCCAACTGTTCACTGAGGGAACAACAACACATGACAAGGACGGGCACTTGGATCGTCATCACGATCGGGGCCATAGCAGCTGAAGAGAAGGTAAGAAACATCGTCATGGAAATGGTTCTCCTTCTTCTTCTTCTTCTTCACACCATTCACCCTTTCCTTCCACATCTAGGCACAACCATCAAGAGCATAACGGTGTGGATAGAGGTAGGAAAAATGAGAGACCTCAACGAGAGAGTCAAGAGTGAGGAAAAAGGCATGAACGAAGGGAAAGTAGGGAACAACGTAGACATCACAGACGTCATGAAAGAGATGATCATGACGAGCCCCTACTTGCAACTCGAAGTATGCTTGATATAATGGAGGTAGTGAAAATAGCAACAAGGCATCAAAGAGATAGTTGGATCAAGCGCTTAGACATGAACAATATCCCACTCTTTGAGGGGGGATACAACGCTGATCCACAACATCATTTATAGGTATTCCATAATGCCTATTCCTTACAGAACATAGAGAATGAGTGGTAGAAACTAAAGTTGTTTCCTAGGACACTCATCAAGGAAGCAGAGAGTTGGTACCGGTCTTTACAACCAGAAACCATTAGGAGGTGGAGTATGATGTTAGAGTTGTTTAATGATAAGTATCAAATATACTCTAGAGTGTCTAACTTGCATAAGTAGATCCAAGGATGGAAGCAAGGTACTCATGAACCCTTGGATGCTGCCATGGGCCACTATTACACATTGCTTCATCGTTGCCTAGGCCATGGTTACACACAACAGGACCAACTTTGCCACATCATAGATGGGCTAAGACATGAGACTACGAGAACCCTTGGGACTTATGACCAAGGGAGACTATCAGAGGTTAGAGCCCATGAAATTCATTGATTGTTGGAGCAAGTAGCCAAAGAAGAAGGGGAACTATGAAAAAGAGAGAGTGCAAAAGAATATAACCGTGATCCCTCCCTTCAAAAGAAGGGAGTGAGATTTTTTGATGAGGAGGATGAGTCACCACTCGAAGAGTTGGTGAACAAGAAAACCTTGCCGATTCAAAAGCTAACAACAGAAGTATCAGCTAAGGTGGATCAATTGTGGAATTCCTTAGACTCTAGACTTGAAACGATCTTGAAAATCGTAGAGGAGTCTAAGGAGGAATGAAGTAGTGACAAAGACAAGAAAAAGTGGAGAGATTTAGGCCCTGCACATAACAAGGGTAAGGAAAAAATTACTATCTCCGATGAGGTTGTGGATTTTGACACAGATGATGATGGTGGATGTGAGATCTACCTATATGACCATCCTAAGGGATGTTGTCCAATCATCTCACATCTACAAGAGTCTGGGGCGTATGCACTCAACCCGAGACTCAATAGACGGTAGACACCCTAAAGGTTATCTTATCCCCAAGGTAACCAAGGACAGTTCCACCAACCGTTAACGTACTATCCAAGCGGAACTCTACCACAACCCATCGGGCAACACCAGCAGTGGCAATCCCCACAGTCATGGGGGATGCCCCCGCTGAAACAACAATACCCTTACCGATAGCCAAACCCATATGGATACTATGTGCAGTAGCCGATTTCTCCAAGTGACACCATGGGTCACACAACTCACCAACGTCACTACCAAGTTCGGGAGTACTTTAGAAGGACTCCTTCTCCTTCAGGAGACACTCCACACATGTACCATCCTCCAAATTCATCTGCTTCTCTTCCACCAGTAGTTCCCATGCCACCTACTCCAACAATGCAAGGGGAACTCCCCACTCAACCATAGCAACGTAACGCTACAAGAGCTGTAAACATTCAACTCGCTGTTGGTTTGGATAATCGTAAAAAGAGAAAATCCTTCTTCAGAACCAAAAGCCCAGACAAGCTCTCACAACAACAAGTGGTTGAGTCTGTGCACACTCCTCCACCATACAAGACTTTGGAGCTCCCTTCCGTCCAACAATAGAGCTGCACGCATACGATTATGTTAACACATATCATAACTGACTGGATCAAGGTAGGCCACCTTTCAAGGAAACTCTCTGATCTTGGAAGCCCCTTAATCTATTTACAAGTTGCCAGGAACAAACCACATAAGGCTCTTCTTGACTCAAGTTCCAGAGTCAACTTAATCTCACAAGAAATGTATCAAGCCTGGAACCTACCCCAACTCAAGAAGAGCAACATTCAACTAGAGTTGGCTAACCAGTCCATCACCATTCCCTTGAAATTGGTAGAGGACATAGTTACCACTGTGTGTTNCACCATTCCCTTGAAATTGGTAGAGGACATAGTTACCACTGTGTGTCGTTGGTCATACCCAACCAATTTCCTGGTGATAGAAGTTAATAGTAACAATGGGGGCTTCCCAATTATAATGGGAAGGCCATGGATAAGTACAATAGATGCGTACCTAGGGATCCACAATCTTTCCTTGGAGATATCTAAGGTAAATATTTATGGAAAGATTGAGAAGAAGAAAGTTCCATGCATCACATATAGTGGCTCATAGGGTGATGACATGGAAAAATGCTCAGCATCTCTTCCATGTAACCGATGTGCCGTAGAAACTAAAATTCAAAGGTTCTTGTATGTAGCAACCACACAAGTAGTGGACACCCCATGGTTGACAGCTAAACGAAAGAGAAACCCATCAACATGCATGGAACAAACTAGGGGAACAACCCATGTTAATAATGAAGGCATTGATACATTGGAGTATGAGCGTCGTTGACTTCCACCCCTTAATCTAAGAACATCAATAGGGAGAAGTTGGGCACTTTTACAAAATTCAAATAGACGTTCATTATTTCGGATCTCTCCCTTGCAATTTAGTCATGGGGGAGATGGCCACCTATGCTGATCATTAGAGGCCCTCAGTTCTTTTATGTTTTTGTTTTACACATTTTTGTTTTACATGTTTTTGTTTTGCACATTTTTTTTTTACAAATTTCTTTAACTTTTTCTTGTTTTTGTTTTACAACATCATTATAGTTTTTCATTTCTTTGTGTGCATGTGTGTGTGTTTTATCCATCCTATAAGTTTATCACCCAATAAGTGTTCTTCATGATGGTATGAACTATTTTTCTATTTGATTGCTAATGTTTGGTTTTTACCTTTAAGTTATGATGTTGATACTAAGGTATGTTCTTTTGATATGGTAAGAAATGAGTCCACTCCATCCATTCATCCACAAGTTCTATGGTCTCTCTTGGCTTGGAAATGTACAGTCCCTTTCTAATAAGAACTATAATGAATCGGTGACTGGGTATTTCTCAAACTAAGGAAGGACTCAAGGATTGAAAAGGGTATGACTTCAAGGGAACTTAATGCATTCATGTTGGCCATTCTCTTGGGTACTTGGATGTTTTCTTCTTGAGTTCTCTTACCGTTCTGATGTTAACCAATTATCGGGAAGCTAAGTTAATAAAAATAAGAAGTCTTTGCATGGTGTGGTTCTCACGCATAAACACATAAAAATAAAAATTAAAAAATTAAAAATAAAAGTGATAATTCAAATCACACCCCTTAGACAAAATAAATACTTGGGCTACAAGCACTGGTTATGGAACTAAAATAAAAATGTTCCCTCTAACTAAGGCCCTTCTCGCTTTCCATTCTCTCCTCCTTTGTTTCATCGAAATGGTGGTGGCTCTTTGAGGGATGCATTCTTGTTATTCAAGTAGATGGATTAGCCAAATGCATTGATGTGAAGTCACTTGATGTAATTGGTTTGAGGCCGGAGTTGGAATGAGATTTACCAAGTCACATTAATCATTAAACACACAAGGGGCTATACACCACCTTATTCTTGGAATTCCATTCCATTCTCTTCTCGCCACCCTTCTCTCCATTGTTCACCTCATTGCCAGTTGTATCATTAGTGTATATTTTGGTGGATTCATTATTTTATTTTTGGTAAATTCTCATGGTTAAGACTTTAACACTTATTCCACATGACATTCCTAGAGCCTACGGACTCTTTGAATGTGGGTTTGTCAAGGCTTTAAGGGCATGAGCCTTCTTTGGGGAGGATCCACTGACATTCCTATTTGGTGCACCAATTAATCTCTTTCCCCTAACATTTTCGCAATCCATTTTATTTTGTTTATTTCCATCTTGACATCCATTTCATCGATGTCCTAATTGTCTCTTTTTCTCCATCTTCTTGTTCTTTTTCTTTCTCCATTCTATCGCTACTAGAGGTTCGAGATTAGTCATGGGGGTACAGGGCCCAATTTTTTTGATTTTCTCCTAGCCCCTACACCTTCGGTAGTCATCATTAATATATCTCCAAATTCATATCAGCCATACCACAACCCAGCCAATGGCCCTTTTACCGAAGCAAGGTATCAATTACATTATGATTCATTTACCCTTGCTAATATAAGACTGTGTTGTGTGTGCATATGGTAATCATACCACAACGGAGTGGATCTGGAGGGAACATTTGGAATGGAGCAGTGCTGAAGTAGCTATGCAAGGAGCAAGATCGATGGCGTGCTTACGGATGGACAACGAAAGGCACAATCTTGGCGTTGGCAGTAACAAAAATTATCTCTCTCTCTTTCTCAGCTACCAACTAAGGCTTGATGTCAAATGTAAAAGGTGTTCACCCTTGTTGTCATGAACACCAGTTTTGTTGTGTCTTGTAATGATGATCCATTCACATGTCATCCCATTAGTTCCATTTGAGTCAATAATCCCATACCTTCCCGATATTACTGTAAGGAACTTGAGGACGAGTTTTCATTCAGTCATGGGGGTATGATGGGACACGATATTGCATGGGCCGCGATATCACGTACACGATATCGCGGTGCGCCACCAAGTCTATAAATAAGAGGCGGCTCTCCCTTGTTTCCACATCTAGGCCTAGACCATAGCAAAACTCTGGCAGTTTTCCCTCTCCAAAGATAAATTAATTTCCATGTGCCCGTAGTAGGAACTCCAAAGTGAACGGATCTTTATTCAAGCAAACATTATACCTGAACACAAGTTTGTGTATAGAAATAAAGATGAACTTCTTGGATAAACCTTGCAGTGCATGGAATAGGCTAATTAGGACTTTATTTACTATTATTTATTATTCACCATTTAAATGCTTTATTAGTTATTAATTCTCTCTCAACCCTTCTCTCCTAGTCAAGTGCCTCAATACGACCGCTTCGAGCATGTGCGTTACGCTTGGTGATCCTAGCAACGCTTAGCGTTTGGTAACCAAGGTTGCATTAGTTTAGGGTGTGAACGGTAAGTGGGAATAGATGCTGATGCTAGGTTAATTAAGGTTTAGTTAGTTAGTTAAAGTTATTCAATTAGTCTCTTCAACCCTTCACCTCACTAGCATAGGAGATAAAATATAAAAGACATAAAAATCATATACCTCAGACTTACTTAACCATACAACCGTGACAACTACAAGTAAGTCTGGGAAGACAATGAATGATTAACCCTAAGTGTTCCATGAGGCGTGTAGGCACTTATTCTGTGGAGTTTGACTGGATCGTGCGTGCTACACTCGTATTCTTATGGTTGAGTGTAGGGGTACCTCGCCACTCATCAGTAACCTAGTAGTGGTTTCACTTGATTTGCTCAATAATGACTCTACTTGGTAATCTCAATGATAATTACATAAGTTCAAGATGTGATTGGCAAGCCAAGATCAAATACTCATCACTCTAACCTAGAATAGATTTCTATTTATGTATCACTTAGACTTAGACCTTGATTCCATTTTTAATCATGTTTACCACTAGGAGTAATTTGAGCCTTACAACATTCATATCATATGCCTCGTTCTGAGTTAAACCATACACTTAGACATCACTAAATCAAAGTAGGAAAACAAAAATTGCAAACTTAATATCAACTACTAGCATACTTACATTATCTATCTACGAATTATAATCTGGTCATGCATGAACACTTGTGACTTATAAGGTAGAGTATTGGAATATGCCACTACCCATCATTGGTGCCGTTGTTAGGGATGTGTCAATGTGTGCTTAGTAGTTGATCTTAAGAAGTTCATTATATCAAAAACTACAAAGTTCATTTTTCACATCTTTAGTCAAACATAATTATACACACACACACACTTAAGCATCGAAAATATAACATAGCTTTCACACTTAGATGAAAATTATCACCTATCAAATAAGTTCAAAGAAGTCTTGATAGAAAAAATGATGAAGAATATTGGAATGCACTGATGCAAACAAGGATTACATATGCTCATACTGATCCATACTATCTTAATTTCACATTCAAGCTTCACCAGGCCGAATAACTCAAATGGAGACTTACAGGGTAACATAGTTCTACCACTAGAATATTTGATATTACTAATGTTTCAAGCAATCCTCATGAAGGCCAACCTATGTCATGAACAAGAAATCTATCAAGTCACACAGGACTTAACAAGGTTCTACCTGCTAATAGAGCCTTAGGCAAGAGGGGATGTCATTATGGAGGCACAACATGAACGTGACATGAGAAAGGAAGTACCTCAAATAGTTGTCCTAGAAGAAATAAAAGATGCTTTATTCAAAGTTCAAAATTTCTATCAAACTCATGGATCTCACTCCCATACACCAATAATACATATTGAAGATCTTGCGAACACAAACTTAAAGTTGACTCTGGCAGAGGACCTTGGAAGGAATACAAAATACTTTAGACATAGATCAAGCTTAATGCCTAAAGCTTCTATAGAACTAAAAGAGAATGAATCATGAAGTCACAAAAGCAGAACCAGCTAGCATGATTCTCAAACTACTACTTCTTCTTCACATTCATCTATGGAGTTTGACAAGAGGAAATGAAGATCAAGAGACCATGACAAGGAAGAACAAAGAGATTATGAGAGAAATGAATACATAAGAAGATATCTTGATGATGAAGAGGATGATTATGAATGATGAAGAGATAGAATCAGGCATGAGGATAGAGAACGTTATGAACATCAAAGGGGTCACCACTACAACAAAGCCTAGGAACCTAACAACTATGAACAACCCCTACTAGCCACTTGTAATGTGATAAATATAAGAGAAGTTGTATATATCCCTACTAGGCACGTAAAAGATAGTTGCATCAAGTGACTAGACATGAACAACATTCCCAAATTTGAAGGTGGATATAACACAAATTCACAACACCGTCTTTAAGCATTTCATGATGCATGTGCCCTCTAATGAGTCATGATTTTCCTATCTTGACATCAGAGCCTTAACATTGAAGCCTTGACATCTAATAAAGCACTATTTTTTGTCTACTCCGACATCGGGTATGTGATGTCAAAGCCACGACATCACGTGCATGACGTTGGGTCTTGGATGTGACATTGGGACCTAGATGTAACATCAAGTACTTGACGTCAAGGTATATACTCTGGCCTATAAGTACAATGCCTGGGCTCCCATTTTGAGTCAGTTTTCAAGTTAGTCTTTAGTTTCTTTTCTTTAAAGTCTATTATTTCCAGTGCATGCCAGCAGTGCAATGCTTGTAATCATATGGCACCTTTGTTCAAGTGTAACATACTTGGATATGTTACATGACTAGCAATAAAGATCGAGATTATTCCCATCATTGCAGCATCCACTTAGATTATTATTTCTTTTAATTGTTAATTATTTATTACTTTCTTTAGCTAAATATTTTCATTTATTGCTATTACTATTCATGTTATTAAGAAAAATGTGTATGCCTTAATTACAAGTGTTTAAGTGTAAATACTTGGTAATCTAGAGGTGTATCATTTGGCACAACCAATGACGTACACTTGACAACCCCAAAACTAATCTCATGAAGTCCAAGACATGTGTGGATAGTTAAGAGCAGATACATCATCCATAGGCTAGTTTAGATCTTGTTTTTCATTATTCATTAGTTTAATTAATTCATCTGGTTATCGCCATCAAGAGTAGCTTAGAACTAGGAACAACATCATATGCCTCACTTGGACTAAACCATATGTGACAAAGCTACCACTAGTCTGAGTGGGTAGACAGTGAACTATGATCAAAGCATAACGAACTAGATACCACAACTAGTCCCATCCACGGAATTCAACTGGATTGTGTGTGAATGCTTGTGATTCATATGGTTGAGTGTAGAGGTACCTCACAACTCATCACCCTTAAAAACATTGAGAGTGATTGGTAGAAACTAAATTTGTTTCATAGAATACTCATCAAAGAGATAGAGAACTAGTACAAATCCTTAGAACCATAGTCAATTAGAAGATGAAGTACCATGCTAGATCTTTTTAATGATAAGTATAAAACTTACTCAAGAGTATCAAATTTAAGAAAGAAAATTAAGGGATGGAATCAAGGGACATATGAATCTCTTGATGCAGCAATGAATAGATATTATTCTCTACTATATAGATGCCTAGGCCATGGATTCTCAAAGAGGAAACAACTCAGACATATCATTAACGAATTAAGAAACAAAACTAGATAAATCCTTGGGATCTATGCCCAAGAAATATTAATAAAGATGATCACTCATAAAATCCAAAGGTTGATAGACCAAGTGGTAAAAGAAGAAGAACTACTAAAGAAGAGAGCATCAGCTGAACAGTATAACCAAGATCCATTAATAAGAAAATGGCATGCTCAAATGTGTGACAAATAAGAAGATGAGACCTTGGAGGACGTCATCTAGAAAAATAATCTACCAACTCAAAAATTAGTTACTAACATAGCAACAAAGGTAGAGAAAATGTGAAACTCAGTGCATGAGTGTTTTGCTACAACTCTTAAGATAGTGGAAGAAAAAACTAAACAAGAACTCAAGAAGAACATAAGAGATCATAGATGAGAAAGTTATAAATAGAAAGGAAAAGTTGCTACAATTAAGGAATGTATGGACTCTAGTTTAGAAGAAGAAGAAGGATGCAATGTGTGCTAGTATGAACATCCTAAAGGATGTTGCCTTGTTATAGTCCACTTGCAAGAGTCTAGGACATTTGCATTCAATTCAAGATTTATTAAAAATCAAATGTCAAGACAATTATCTTATCCTTAGGATAATCTCAAACAACCCTTTCATCCAACCTACTACCCAAGCAGAGCCTACTGTCAACCACAAAAGCATACCAATAGTAGTGGCAACAACCATAAGCATGGGCAATGCCACCACTAAAACAACAATATCCATACACATAATTGAATCCTTATGGATATTACGTTCAATGTCCAATCTCTTTAGGAAATTCTTCGATTCACACTTCTCATTATTATCCATCAAAATATTATAGGTCCACAACTTCAAGGATGGATCCCAATCCTTATGCACATCAACTAGTAGCTGGTTCATCAACCCAACCTTCCAATTCTCTACCAATAGTATTGCCACTAGTCATGCAAGGAGAACTACAATCACAACCATCAAAAAATATTGTTAGGACAATGAATATATGGAGAGAGGATCACACCATCAACACTAAAGGAGAATCTCATATATTTCCATTCTTTAGGATAAGTCAAAAAAAGATTGGTGAGCAAGGACTTCATCCAAATAAGTTTCTTCTATGAGCGATCCTCCTACAAACATCCTGCTTCTACAATAATCAAATCAAAAGATTGTGACTATCATGTTAACTATCAAATTGGATAATGGAAAGACATCTTCCTAAGAAAATAATTAATCCAAGAATTACTTTTGTTTATTTACAAATTACTAGAAATTCACCATGCAAGGATCTACTAGACTCACATTCCAAAGTTAACTTGATAACTCAAGAAACATACAAGGTATAAAACCTACTACCCTTAAAGAAATGCAACATAAGGTTAAAGCGAGTAGATCAATCTTTCACCATTTCTTTGAGATAGATAGAAGATGTTGTAACCACTATTAATGAATGGTCTTATCCAACAAATTTTCTAGTGATCAATGTAAAGAATGATTATAGGGAATTTCCTATCATTATGGAGAGATCATGGCATTGATGCTAAGTTAGGAATAAGAGACTTATATGTGGATATTTCTAAGGAAGATGAGCAAGGAGCCATACATATGCAAAGAATTTCATGCATTACTGATGATAAAGAAGGATGCAATTGTGGACTGAAACTTCAAAATGTTAACATAATCCTTACACAAGCCCACAATAGATGGAAGAAACAAGTGTGTGAACAAGAAGAAAAATTTTCCAATAACCAAAAGACACCAAGTGGCTAATAACTAAGAACATAAAATTTTCTAAAATATGCATGGAAACATCTGATTCACTTATTAACTCATATTCCAAGAAAATGATCCAAACTAAGAACTTACAAAAGAATATCCTAAATCATAATCATACACTAGCAAATAGTGAAAATGTAAACTCAAAATTTGAATTTAAGAATAAATAAGAAACTATAGTTGGACCTTCTAAAATGGACAAATCATCTAGTCCAATGGGATATATGTCCTTATGGAATAATAAATGAAAAACTAAATCACTAAGGATATAAATAAGAAACTTAGAGTATATGATCCAGGGGATCTAGGGTTCATTTTTTGAATATTCGCCTATGAGTTCAGTTGTGGGGAAGATGCCCTATCTTGACATAGAAATTGATAAGTGCTTTTTAATTTTTTTTAATTATTTGTTATAATTTTTTCTTTTTCTTATTATTTTTTCATATTCTTTAATATCTTTTCATTCTTTTATACTTTTTCATTTCTTAAACATTTGTTATTTTTTAACATCTTTCAAATTCTTTTTTTATTTTTCCATTTTTCTATGATTTTCGCTATTTTTTTGTACATATTTTTGTTAATTTTCCAATATAGTGTAAAGGAATAAAGCAAGATGTAGTCCCAATAAGGTGAAGATATCCCTATATTATCAAATCATGAATGACTCATTCTATATACATTGAGACCACATCATTCATCCACTCATTTCTAGTAATAAGAGGTTCTTACCATGGCCATAATGATATTAGTTTCTACAATAAAACTAAAGTAAACTTGTGATCATTATGCTTGCATAGAAGAGTGAAGAACCAAGTGAGAATGAAAAGGGTATGACATCAAGGGAATTTGTGGATTCTCTAAAACTACTACTATGAGTTTTATCCTATTTTTAAGTGTATTATTTTCTTGAGTTCTAATGAAAAATGAAAGTATGAGTACAATAAGTATTTCCTTACCATGTCATGTGAAAGACATGTTACCCTTTCCTGAAGGTAGTCTTCTAGTAAGGCCAACATAGTAAAAATATAATAAAAGCACAAAATAAAATTTCTAAGGGTCCCACTCGAAAAACATGTTACCCATGCTTGAAGGTAGAAGGCTTCTCAAAAATCTCAAAAATAAGTGTGTTATTAATAAACTCCTTCCTTGAACTACATTTCCAAGTCATAATACTTCTTGCAACAATGGTAGTCTTGTGGTTGTTAGTCTTGGGGATGATGTAATACAATGTCATTAGTAAGTGGAATGAACTTAGTTTGGATCTTGGATGGAATGGCTAATGATTACTTTGACCATGTATCACATATAGAATTTATTATTCCTATGGTAAGACACCTCATGTCCCATGTTTTGTAATCCCTGCTACTCTCATTCTACCTCATTGCTATATATATAATCATAATTTGGTATAATATAGTGTTATTTTCTCATTAAGTCCATACTGATATGTGTATCTTGGAAGATAACTATGTTTTACATTCAACTCCTTAAGTGCCTATGGACACTTGTAGTTGTGATTATACAAGGGCATTAAGAGCTGAAGCCTACTTTGGGGAAGACCCACTTGCATAACTCTTATACCTCAGACTTGACAACCAATTCCACATCATCTTATGCCTCCAAGATACTTTAGCACTCAAGTTTACTTTCCAAAAGTTTTATAATCCTTCCATATGTTAATAATCCTCAATCCATCTCATATATACCCAATAAGCCTTTGTTACCAAGATTCCTTACTTATGATCCTTGAACGCCAAATTTTTCAAATCTAAGCATCATCTATGATTCAAAACCCTTTAGATAGTCTCCATATCTTTCAAACTATTCAATTGATTCAATTTCTCCATCAAAAGTTTTCAAAATTTCAAAATTTTTTGGCATGACATCATAACTACGATGTCATATGATCTGTGACATCAAAGCTACGATGTTGTATCAACAATGTCATGCATATAAAAATAATATATAAGAGTAGGGGAGCCAGAAAAATTTTCATTCTTCCATTTCAACACAAGGGAGTTTTTGTAATTTTTCCAAGCTCTAATTCCCAAAATTCCCAACACCATAACTTCCTCACTGCAACTCCAATTTGCAAAATTCTTGAACCCTATTAATCCCAAAGTGCTCAACTTAGTCGTGGAGGTGTTTATTGCACATAGAAAAGGAAGATTAAGCCAAAATTTCCTAACACTTAGAATATAATATCAAGGGTAAGTATAAGAATATAATAAGAATATTTCAATTAAATAATTAATTAAAATTCAATAGACTTAACCAATTCTCCTAACCAACCATACCAACCACTCAAGAATACGATAAATAAAAAAATGATAATTATGAGGGGTCATAATAATCAAAGATATAACCATTGGAAATTCCTTTTGAAATTTCTCTAACTCTGCAATCATGATAAGAGCCATAACTGATAAAAATGATAAAAAGCTAAATCAAAGAAAGAATACAAGAAATGATTATGAACCATTAGGAACCTATTTAAACCCCTTCGTAATCTTGAATCCTTAATGATTGCAAATGGCTCCCAAGAGATCTACAGTAGAGGGACCCTCACAACTTAGTAGCAAAAGACCAAGAGGTGGAGAAAGAGATCAAGCAAGAGGACAAACCTCATAGGCTAAACATGTAAAGCAAGAGGCCTAATCATTTAGCATTTATTAACATACCCCTACTATTGAATAGTTAGCACAAGCTAAAGTATAGACATCACTAGCACCTAAATAGGGATAATATCTCACATTGTTTGCAGACTACCTTCAGGCCATCTGGGAGAAATCTATGATGTCCACGATCATTTTGGAATTAAACATTGGGCCATTCATGGAGTTTGCTCTATAAGTTATCAAGATGTAACTCCAAGAATCTCCCTTGTGACAAATCCTATCCAACAATGTTGAATGGTACTTAGGAGAGGTTTATCAATATTGGAAAAACAAGCAATATTATGCAACTATAAAAATTGAAGGAATCTCCATGCCATATTCTATTTAAGCAATAGTAAAGGCCTTAAACATTCCAAATGTTAGAGCCAATGTCACAGAAACCTCTACAAGGTCTAACATCAATGCTAAAAAGTTATGGCTACAAAGAGCCTATCGTAAGGAAGATAAAGACTATAGTGAGCTCACTACTATTGAAAAGATTTATTTCAAGATTGGAACCTATTACTTGTTCCCAATAAAAAGGCTCAATAGGATCTCTACATATGCAGCCAGAGGAAAAGCAATTTTGATGAAAAATTTCAATGCTAATATCGCCCATATGATCTTCCTAAAGATGCAAAGGAGGTTTGAGGAGAAAAAGGTAGGGAAATTGACATTGTCATTTCCTTGCCTAATCAAGAAGCTATTCAAGCAAGCAAGGATCCTAGGTTACATAAACAATGTTTCAAGAAAGGACTAGAATGCATCCTACATGGAAATTTCAAAGCCAATGCTACCAAGAAAGATCAACTAGAGAAGCTAGCAAGCACTAAGGGAGTAGCAAGATTTACATCAACCAATAACATTCCAGCTACTAATCTATAGCAACAAGCAAGGCCCAGTGGATCAACACCTGTAGGTGATAGACCTAAGAAACATGCTTTACCACCGCCACAAGATTACTATCTGATGAGCATCAAAGTGTCATGTTGATGGAACCACGTTAACATGGCCTCATCAATGGGGTCCTATTTACATGGTGTTGTCCCATCGACGGGGCCACATCGACATAGCATTTGCTATGTCTACAGGGCCCCATTAACACAATCTTGTGGCAAAAACTATAAATACAAGCTCACAACTGTGTGTATGATCATTCAAGTCATAGTAGTAGCAGAGCTCTTATAGTTTGTCCTTTTCAAAGTTAGAATATTTCTCTAAGTGCCCATAGCAGGAGTTAGAAAGTGTACGAATCTTTATTGGAGCACTATTGTACCTGAACCACACCAATGTATATGGAAATAGAGACAAGCCTTTTGATCAAACCTTACAGCACTTAAAATAGATTAATGATTTATTTATGCATTTATTATTTTCATTAATTATGCCATTAATTAAGCTAAATTAGACTTCAAATGATCAATTAATTAATTAAGATAAATAGATTAAACACATAAGTATGACCATTTCGAGCATAAACACATATTCGCTTGGTAATCCCAGCAACACTATTACTTGGTGCACCCAATAGCGTAGCACTTGGTAACCCAATAGTGGATACGTGGGTTCAAGACATGTATAGAAAGTAGGACCGAATGCTTATGTTAGAACTAGTTAGAGATTAGTTATTTAGTTAAACTAAATTAGTTGTTAAATTACTTCATCTCTTTACTTTAAGCACCAAAGAAAATAAGACAAAAAATAATAAAAATCATATGCCTCGATTATACTTGATCATATCATGTGCATTAGAAGTGTAATTCGAAAGACAATGAATGACCATTAGGGCAAGGTTCACTTTCTATAAGACTAGTGTACCAGAAACTATAGAGCCTATAGAATTTAACTGGACCACATGTGAACACTTCATGATTCATATGGTTAGGTGTAGGGGTAGCTCACTACTCATCACCATCCTTCTATGAGCCATTTATGCCAAATCATAGATCCCATTACCTGGGGAGCAAGGGAGGGTTCTGCCCTTTACAGAGTATGAGAAAGCTCTATAATACCTATAGTTTCCACAGGACCTACTAGTAGATAAGTATCTTTGCAGGCAGGAGGAGAAGAGGATTGGGCACAACAGATATCAAGGAACACTACATCCTTTCAAGTAATGCTAGAAATTGGTGAAGGTGTCACAATTGTAGTCAAGCAACACGAAGATATAGTAGGAGCAAGAAAATTGATAGCTAACCACTTCAAAGAGTTTTTTTAATGTTACCGTTGTGCTACTAAGTGATATTTTTGGAACCAAAGATGCTCAAATACTCGCCAATACCTTAATGACACCAACAAAGCATGAAGACATTCTTGACAAACTGTTGCAAACAAGTTACCTGGAATCTCTTTAATATTCCTAGTGATATCACTACAATGCAATTTGATTTCATATCACAAAAGAAAATTTGGTAATGGAAAAAATGAGGGTAGAGCATGTTGAAAATGAAGTGTAGATGCTACTAGTAGAACTAGTGAGAGTAGAAAGAATGGACCCTGCACAACTTGTAGCTTCAAACTAGCTTGAATAGTTCAAAACCAATCAAGTGACGTAGCTGAATCTCAAAAACATACAAGTGGAGAGAAGGCTATGTGAAATTCCTTAGTAGATGAAGCTCAAACATACGCACATGCCAAATCTCTTATTGCCCTAAAAGAGAAGAATAAAAATCTTGTTGTAGATAACACCTGGTTGACTAACATTGAGAAGCAAAAGAATGTTTTCAAAGAAAGAATTCATCAATTGCAAGAATAGTTCATTCATGTCAACTAAGACATGAACAAATTGGCTCATGAAAATATAACCTTATGAATGGAGGAAGTGCACATCATTCACTAAAAGTTTGCAATTGAAATAAGCGCATGATAAAACAAGGCCAAAAAGCATGAGAAGCTCAAGGAGCATTTTAGGAATCAAGTGGGTGTGTATAAGTAGATAAATGAAAAGGAGACCTAAATGTCAAAGGCTAGAATCAATTCCATCACTACACAAACACCCAACGGGTAGCCCATCCTTGATAGCTTAGCCCACATCCACTAGATCGAGATAAAGAATAAAGACCTACAAATCGAAGACTAGATAAAGTACATGAGGTTAACTAACCTTCGATATGCTAACCTAGCAATTTTAATAGCAAGTTAGCCATGCAATAATCTTAAGCAACAAGTAGCAACCATTTATGCCATGTATGAGAAAGATTTTGTTGATTGAAAGGATTCCTTGAAAATTTTGCATGTAGCAAACTCAGAACTTAAAATTGTAAAGGTTGGATACAAAGGATAAAAGGATGTTGTAGCAAACCTAAAGTGCCAGATGACTGATTACTAAAAGTCGAGAAAGGTGTCCAAGGCATTTAAAGAAGAACAAAGGCAGTTTTCAACATGATACATCAAAGCCAACAAGATGTTCCCACAACTACCATGCCCATGGGAGGTACCAACTTCATCGAACATTGCACAATCTGCATAGATGATACATGATCCCAAGAAAAAGGAAAAAAATCTTCAAACACTCCTAAATAGATACCAGCTTTAGAAGCCTAATAATAAAGGGAAGAACCCAATGGAGGAGCCTCCACTACCTAAAACCTAAAAGCTACATCAGGCTACTTTGTTTTTGTTTTATTTTTCCTGTACAGTCAATGTCAACTGTGTTCCATTTTCTAAAAACACCAATGTCACATTCAAATTCATGTCAATAGTTAGCCAAGTCAAGTTTGAGTCTACCTCCCAATTTTGTAAGGGATTCTATCCTTATTTTTTCTTAACTCGAAAATGAGTTTCTAGTCAATTGTTGGGGTATGATAAATCCATTTTTTCTCAAGTGTGCCATTGTATCTACAATATTGTATCAATGATATCGTAGCTCATGCTACGTCATTGTTGATGTGATGTCTCAAGAGCTATGCAACCCTCTAAATACTAACATTGGATGCACAAATAATAACAATTTTTGCCAATTATTACCAAAACTCTTACAATTTTATTTCATAGTATTAGCACGAGTGAATGCCTACAATGTGGTGTTAAGCAATTGAATGGAGTCTTTATTTAAGTGAATTGTACTTGGGCACAATTCATAAATGATAATAAAGATCAAGACTATTTTTCATCATTGTAGCATTTCCTTAGGTTTTTTGTTCACTTAGCATAATTTTCCTATTTACATTAGCTTAACTCTTTACATTTTCAAGTACTTTACTTTTCATGCTCTATAGTTAAGTGGAATGAGTACAGCTAGCTTTAAGCATTTAAGTGTAATTGTTTGGTAACCTAGTAGTGGTTTTTCTTAATTTGCTCAGTAGTGACTCCACTTAGTAATCCCAGTGACAATTATGTAAGCCCAAGACGTGACTGACAAGCCAGGACTAGATACTCATCGCTCTAGGCTAGAATAGATTTCCAATTCTACATCACTTGGCCTTAAATTTTGATTCCATTTTTAATCATGTTTACCACTACGTTTAATTTGAGCTTTACAACATCACATATCATATGCATCCCTATGAGTTAAACCATACACTTAAACTTCACTAACTCAAAGTCGGAAGACTACAATTGTGAACTTAATATCAACTATTAGCATACTTATATTATCCATCAATGAATTACAATCTAGTCACACATGAACACTTGTGAGTTGTATGGTAGAGTATTAGGATATGTCACTGGTCATCAACTTGTTTTGAATAGCAAAATCATAAAGCTTAGAGAAATTGTGTGGACCTTTTGCTCTATTATTAATAAGATATTTTAAAGTGATGAGATGATCTATGATAGAATGTTATTGTGTAAATTTTACTTACAAAATTTTACACACCTTATTTTTTTAACTCATCTTCTAAGCATAGATTATAAAATAGTGCCTAAAAATTGGGCAAAAAGATTATTGATTACAATTAATCTAATTATTTAAATATTTTCTATCTTTTAAAAAAAAAAAGACATCACTTCCTTATTCATACACTATTCCTTTAATAATTCCATTTGCATAGCTAAATTTAATTTCTTCCAAACAGCATTCAATACAAATTACCCTCCTCATTTAAGCATTTCTCCAAACATGTTGTTTGCATTAGAAATTTTTCTTGTTGTCAATATTTTTATCCTTTACATTATGTCATCAAAAGAAATAAGCAATGTATTATCACTATTATAAAAATCTTCTATTCTATTATTACTATGAAACAAAGCCTAATAAAACCTTTTAGTATCTTTGAGAAAGAAATCATAGGCTATTATACCCTTGCTTTGAATTAAATGTCAAAAACATCTAGGACCTTTTTATATCATTTATAATAGACAAGGTTTTTTTTAATCCAACAATTTTTTTATTCTTAGTCTAAATCAATTTTTTATATGGATTGATAGTCTGTAGTGACTTCTAAGTCTTCAATAAAATTATTATTATTATTATTATCTTAATCTCTCTTTATCATATCATTATTGATTATTTGTATTTTAAACATTTAAAATAATGAAGGTAGCTATAAGTAGAAATTTTGTTAAGATCCATTTGGATTCCAAATCTTTCAAATTTCGTTTTGAAAATCCTTCTTCATTTTTATAGTTATTCTAAAGTGATTTTACACCTAGAATATCAAATATGTTGTATATTCATTAATAACATAAATAAGAAATGGCAATGATAAAATCCAATTATTTCTTCAGGTACCTTAAAACTAAAGCCATCTAATTTTGGATCTTTATTGATGTCATTTAAAACCAATAGATTTAGTCCTTATTTATACTCTAACAAAAGCTTTTCCTTGTGATTAAAATGTTTATCTTTAGAGAACGAGTTCCATTTTGCACTTTTCTAATATTTTGAAAAGCCTTAAGGATTCCAGTGACTAATAAAAATATGATCAAAACCCATTCTAACATGAAAGTTACCATAAAGATAAATTTTTCCTCACCAAGCAAAACTAGAAACATCTTTGCTAAGGGACTAGAAAGGAAAATCCAATGAGCAACCTTGTCACTCATAAAGAGTAGCTTCTCTAGGTGTAAAGTAGTAAAACTATAAGAATAAAAGTTATTTTCGTTGCAATATTTTTAGTCAACTATACTAACTATATGCATCTATCTTTTTTATTTGAAGTTGTTAACAAAGAGAATTTTAAATCAAGACATCCAAACCTCTTAATGGTCTTTCGCTATCTACATTTCTTCTAAAAATAAAAGATAAAATAGAAAATTCAAAAACAAATATTCCTAGAAATTTTTTAATTTTCCAATTCTCAAAAATGTCAAATCTATTAAAGAAAGATATATTAAATAACACATTTACTTTATCTACTACTAATCCATCAATGTTTAAAAATCCACAATTAAGACATGCTATCTTCTTTGTGAATTTTTTTGAATACTTAGTTTTGACAATTACAACATTATCTTTTATATTCAAAATTGCCATAAAACTTTCTGATCTATCTTTATTCACTTTCTTTCATTCTACATATATTTTGGCAACTTATGTTTTGATAAGGTTTTCATTCACCCAAATCTTTTGGTCTATCATCTACATTGTAAAGCTAACAGCAATATGCCTAAGTTTACCATTTTTCAGCTCAAAATGAACTACTTGTTTTATTTTAAATGATTTAATATGCATTATTTTAGGTATCACTGCCATCACTTTTTTAATTTTCTTCAGCTTCTTATCCCTCTACCTCAACAAAATAAATATCAAGGAGTTTTTTCTTCCTTTCTTTTTTATCATTAAGAAGTTCACAAATTATCACTTCTTTGTAAGTTTTTTCATCATCATTTTTTTCAAGTCACTTCTTGGTTGGATCTACTTTGATAATAGCTTCCAATGTAGTGATCATAACTTCCATACAATTTTTTTTCTTGGGCAAACTTTATAACTACTTCTTTGTTTGATTTTCTTTGGCTCTAGCTTTTTATAGAGCAAACTTAGCTTTCAATGCAATGATCTTCCAACAAATTTCATATACCTTGTAGTGGAAAATTTTCAATTCTTATTAGCATTTTCTCATACATCACAATCTTCATTGCTCTACTTTCTCATTTAACTTTGAAATTTTGCATCCTTTTAAAGTTTTTTTGCCCATATCCAATTTCAAAATCTTAAAATTAGATTGGTTGCTTTTGTTTATGCACAAAATTAATCACTAGAAGCCTTCTTCTAAAATCTAGTTCAACACATGTTGGTGCTACTCCTCCTCTTGCTCCTCTAGATTATAATGTAGAAAATATTATCTATAAAGAAAGCACCCAACTTTTTTGCTAGTTCTACAATGCAAGCCTAACAAAAAATACCTAAAAATAATCTTTAATAATGTCTAATTATCTACTATGACTTTTATTTTTAATAATGACATAACTCATGAGTAATAACTTTTTGATAACTACAAATTCTATCAAAAAATTATCTTTTTTAATTGATTCTAAGTGATTCATCAAATTAATCAAAATAAGCTCTAAAATATAAGCTTTTGGTTAGTGCTATATGTGGTCATTTGTTGGTGTTTTATACTTTAGACTAAAACCAAAATTGAAAGAAAAGCTACAAGCTTCATTATATTTATTCTTAACCAAAGTATTGAGTAAAGCAAAACCACATAGATGGGGTACTCAACTTTTAGGAGCAATTGAAGTAACATTTCAAGACATTCAGATTCTACATGCTCTTGTACTATTTTTGGATCCAACCTAAACTTTGCAATAGGATGACATTAGTTGTTGTCCAAAAACTATTTTGGAAAATCAACAAGTATGGCCAAGCTTGGATGACTAGCATCATTCAAATGAAAGAATTCATGACAACATTTAATGACGAGAGGTTCAATAAGCTTAGCTACACTATAAAAAGGAATTAGTATTTTCATCTTCATTAAAAGGTTTTTGTTCAATGACTATAGGCTTTGATCTAAGTAGATAAATTTTATAGGTTTTTGTTTTTCAATGAAAATATTTTTCTATTGATGAGTCATGATTGTGTCAGCCCTGATATTGGATACCTGATATCAAGGCTCCAATATCGGATACACGATATCAAGTCCCAAGAAACAATTTTAAATATTCGATATCGTCTCTTCCATGCCAGCCTATAAATACAACACTTGGGTGCACAATTGAGACATAGTTTTGTTGTTACTTTTTAAATAGTTTTTTATAGCTTTGTGATTTTAAGTTATGTTATTCCCAGTGCATGCCCGCAATGTGATGTTTGTGACTGTATGGCATCCTTATTCAAGTGTGACATACTTGGACATGTTACATGACCAGAAATAAAGATCATGATTACCTCCATCATTGCAGCATCCACTAAATTTATTATTGATTTAATTGCTTAATTATTTACTCTATTCCTTAGTTAATGTTTCCCTTTACTGCTATTTATGATTCCTATCATTAAGTGGAATGAATACAACTAATCACGAGTGTTTAATTGTAATTACTTGGTAACCCAGCAGTGTATCATTTGGTAAGCCCAATGACGTACACTTGGCAACCCTAGCAATAGTTATACAAAGTCCAAGACATCTACAGAAAATTAGGAATGGATACTCATCACACATAGGCTAGTTTATACTTTACATTTCATTTTTCATTAGCTTAATTAATTTATCCCTTTATTGTCATTAGGAGCAGCATAGGATTAGGAAAAATCAATCATATGCCTCACTTTGGACTAAACCATATGTGACAAAGCTACCACTGGTCCAAGTGGGAAGACAGTGAACTGTGATCAAAGCATAATGGTTTAGATACACAACTAGTCCCATCCATGGAATTCGATTGGATCGTGCGTGAACGCTTGTGATTCGTATGGTTGGGCATAAGGGTACCTCGCCACTCATCATTGTCGAGGATGGTGCTAGTTATCTAGATTAGTTATATTACACAAAATCATTGTAAATGTATTAACTATATATCTTTGAGAAAATATTAAATCACACACATGATAAACCAACAACAATGTCTCTTTCACAAGGAAGTGATAATGCACTGTATAGAAAAAGCATTTATTGGAGAACTAACGAGATATATGTTGAAGAAAGTTGGAGTGACCAACCTCATGCAAGTGTTTCATATGTTCATGATTACCTTGACAACACTCAAAGACTACATTCATTGAAGGCAAACAATCCTAGGGAGGATGAAGTAAGTCTTGGACAAGGAAAGGCCTCAAGGCCTAAGACCTCCTCGAAATCAAGGGACCCTAAGGAACATCATAGAAGCCATGGCAATCCTTCTAGTTCCTCATCTTCCTCTCCCCCTTCAACATCTAGTTCTAACGAAGATGAACGTAGGTATGGGGATAAAGCTCCACTAAAGGGTCGGAATAAAAATAGAAATCGAACCCATAGGAAAATTCAAAGACATCAACATGAACATAGACAGCATCGTCACAATCAAACAAATAGAACTAGAACTTTCCTTCACAACTTATCTGATGACAATGAACCCTTGTTAGCCACTAAGAGCCTAATGAAGATCACAGAGGTAGTTAAGATATCTCGTAGGCATCACAAAGAGAGTCACCTACCTATGCTTGATATGAATAATATTCCTAAATTTGCATAAGGTTATGATTCAAATCCACAACATCACTTACAAGCCTTTCATGATGCCTATGCTTTCTACAACATTGAAAGTGGATGGCAAAAACTAAACTCTTTCCTAGGACACTAATCAATAGAGCCAAAGTATGGTAAAGATTGTTGAAACTAAACTCAATCCCATGATGGTCCACAATGTTTGAGCTCTTCAACGAGAAATCCCAAACTTATGCAAGAGTGTCCAAACTAAGGAGAAAGATCCAAGGATGGAGACAAGGACAACATGAACCCTTAAACATGGCCTTAGATATTATTTCCTATTGAATAGATGCCCAGGCCATGGTTTCTCCAAGGAAAGGCAACTTTTCCACATCATAGATGGGCTTCGTACTGAAATAAGGGAGACCCTTAGGATGTATGCCCTAGGTCAATTATATGAGCTACGAACTCATCAAATTTAAGAGCTAATCAAGCACGGTGCTAAAAAAGGAGAGATATGCAAATGTGAGAATGTTAGGAAATATCACTGGGACCCAACTCTTCAAAAGAAGGAGATCCATATCTATGGTAAGGAGAAAGAGGCTGCTCTCGACAAGGTGATTCCACAACAAACCTTGTCTATCGATGAACTTGAAGCAAAATTTAATAANCAACAAACCTTGTCTATCGATGAACTTGAAGCAAAATTTAATAGGACGTCAAAATGTGTATGTGACAAAGTTACAACTTTGGTAGAAAATGTAGAGGAGAAGGTCATGTAAAACAAACCAAGTGATCACAATAAACTAAGAAGGTAGAACCAAGAAACAACTAGGAACACTTTTCAATAAACAAGAAAAATGGCTGAGGAAAGTGAGGCTATAGACTCAACCACAGACGAAGATAATGGATGTGACATCTACATATATGACCATCTGAACGGCCATCATCCGATCTTGTTGCATCTACATGAGTATTGGGCAAGTGCATTAAATCTGAAGTTCATACAAAAGCACATGCCTAGGAGATTCCCTCTTCCATGTCGTAATTATAGACAACCCCACAACCAACCGTACTATTCTAGGAGGACTTATTACCAGTCTCAACACCATCATCAACCATAGTGGCAAAACCCATAGTCATGGGAGAGGCCACCACCAAACTAGCCCTATCCTTCCTACCTGCTAAAATTGCACAGATATTATGTTCAATACCCTATTTCTCTAACTAGTTCTATGTCCTCTACTTCAAATCACCACTATCACTCCCAAGTACCATCAACCCATGACATCTCCTAAGGGATCACCACCTCATGCTTCTTACCATCCATCCTACCCTTAATATTCTCATACTCCACCTCATCACATGCCACCACCAATGACACAGGAAGGTTTGGCACCACACTCTCAACAAATGAATGCAACTTGTGCTACAAATGTGCATAGAAATGTTGATACTGGTAGGTCCCCACTGCAAACTCAGAAACATCCTTTCTTTAGGATAGGCCACAGGTGGAAGCAAAACACTCATGGACTGACCACATCATCCAATCCAGCATAATGCTAATCTGGTGCAACATCTCCCTTTTCACCACCACCATCCTCTAATCTTACATAAGGGCCACCATCCATTGTTACTCCAATCCTAAACCCAAGCAATGAATTTAACAATGTGGGGAGATAAACGAATCCATGCATACAATATCATGATCAAGGGTCCAATCGTGGGCCACACACTCACAATGTTAACACACCTTTTACCCTAACGCACTAGACATTCAACAATCAAGTGTGTGAACAACAATTTATCTACATAGCTGCCACTAAACCAAGAGACACCTAGTGGCTTGAAAATGAAAGGTTACCAATGTTTTATACATGCATGGATCCTACCTATCCACTTATTAATTCTTGCCACAATCAATTGTTTAGTCATGGGGGAAATCCCCCATTCTAATTCTTAGGATTAATAAGCATTTTTCATATTTTTTGTTTTATAGTTTTTTATCATTTTCTTATTTCTTGATGCACTTTTTCCTATTCTTTTCAACTTTTTCCAATTGTTGTCTTCATTTTCTTTGTTATGTAATCTCGCTTGTGAATAAAATGATCATGTAGCCCATTGAGGTGAAGTTTTCTCTATGTTGACAAATTATGAGGGATTGATTATTTAGATAGTGAGCCATGTCATCCATTCACCCATTCCATTAATAAGAGGTTCTTACCATGGTTACAATGATATACTTTTTCCATTCCCAAAACCCAAAATAAATTCATAATCATTGTGCCTAGACTGAAAAGTGTAGAACCAAGGGGGAACATAAAGGGTGTGACATCAAGGGGATTTGTAAATTCTCTTTGGGCACTTCTATATGTTCTATCGTGTTGCTAAGGTTGTAATGATATCCTTGTAGATCTAGTGAAGAATGGGAGTAAGAGTATAATAATAAGGCATTGAATAAATTTCTAGGGGTTCCACTGGAAATACATGTACTGATACTTGAAGGTTGGTGGTTTCTCAGATTTCCATCCCAAAAAAATTTAAAAAAAAAAAAGAACAAAAAAACAAAGTGCCATCTATAAACTCCTCCCTTGGAAAAAACGCCAAGTGATGCTACTCCTTGCAACTATGGTAGTCTTATGGTTGTCAGCTAAAGTGATGAAATGATGCAATGTCACTAAAATGTGGTTTGAACTTGGTTTTACTCTTGAAAAGAAGGGCTAATGGTTATTTAACCATTAATAACACACTAGGATTCATTATGCCTTTGGGAAGACACCTCATGTCCCAATTTCTGCAATCCTTTCTATAGTCCATCTCATCTTGTTGTTCGTATGATCCTAACTGGAGATTTTATGTAACATAGGGTTATTTCCTCAACTTGGTGGTTTTAGCATATGTGTTTTTTTTCACATGTATGCATTGCATTCAACCCCTTCAGTGCCTACGAACATTTTTTGATGTGTTTACACAAGGGCATTATGGGTTGGAGCCTATTTTGGGAAGGATCCACTTGTGTAACTGTTGTAACTTGTAATTGTTTGACACAACCACATCATTCCTTACCTTCCAAGCACCTCATTGATAAATTTCATGCTTTCCCTTATCATGTAATTAATCCATTCCATACAATCAATTTGGCATCCCCTTTTTTGCATCTCTTGAAGCTTTTAACATTGACAACGTCATCTTATACCACTTTCGATACCTCCAAATGATTCCCTACTTACGCTAGAACTATGAACCTAACCTAAAACCTTCCAACCAATCCTAGAGCTTCATTTTCCATGCTCAGCACCCTCATTCAATGCAATTTCATAGACCCCAATATCGAGTTAGCCTTGATGTTGAATACCTAATATCGGGTACCTGATGTCTGGTCGAATAAACCTATAAATATGACCTCCACAATGCCCAAAAATACATTCTCTTCATTTGCACCTAGGGGAGTTTTTCAAATTTTCTATTGTGACTCAAAGCTCTGCGCAACCAACTTCTACTTGCGACTTTTTTCTCTCTACCACTCCAATTCCTGTGTTGTTTGAACCTATTTGAACCCAGAGTATTCAAGTTAGTTGTGGTGGGGAGGTGGGGGAGGTGGGGGAGGTGGGGGAGGTGGGTGCTTGTGTGGGAAACTCATGCCGATTTGTCAAAATTTGCTATTGCCCAAAAGATATTATAAGGGTAAGAGTGTTAAAAACTTTAAATGTTATAATGAAAAATCAGTTGTGTTAATGCTAGAAACTTTAATCTTTTTGTCCAAGGGACCATAACCTACATAATATGCCAAACATAAGGCAAAAGGAACTAATCGCAAAGGATCATAAATAAAATAAACACTTTTTGGACATTTTTTCTAAAAATTTTTCTAACTCTGCAATCATATGAACTAAAGAACTAAGGTCATGACTAAGGTATAAACCTATTAACGATAAATAACAACACCTTAGTAACATCTGATCCTTGATTGATTGCAGATGGCTCCAAAAAGAGGAGCTCAAGCAGGACCTTTGCAAGGAGTAGCCAAATCCCCAATGGGTGGCAAAGGCCAGTAAGGTGGGCAAGTAGAGCACGAGGAGCAAGAAGCCCAATCCTTTAACATCCATCAAGAGGCTTCTGTTATTGGGCAATTGGTTTGAGGCCATGGAATCCCAAGCTTCCATGCAGGGACAATGCCTCACATTGTTTATGGAATGCAATGAAACCATTTAAGAAAAATCCATGTTGACCACGGTCATCGTGGAGATGAACTTCGGCCTATTCATGGCATTTGCTCCTAAATCAGTTTGGATGCAACTTTAGGCATCACCCTTGTGGCTTATTCTTTCAAACAATGGCAAGTGGTATCTTGACGAAACATACCAATTTTAGCACAACAAAGGCAAAGGTACCACCGTCAACATTTGCAGAGTCAATGTGTCATTCTCACTCAAAGCAATTGCTAAAGCTCTTAATCTCTCAAATGAGGGGGCTCAGTTAGCCCATTTGTCCACAAGATCTAACCCTGACACTAGAAAGCTGTGGTTGAGGTGGGCATACGGCAAGGATGATAAAACATATAATGAATTGACTTTAGAAGAAAAGACGTATTTCAAGATTGGGACATACCACCTCTTTTCCACCAAAGGGCTCAATAGAATCTCCACGTATGTAACTAGGGGAAGTGCCATACTAATGAGCAAATACATGGCCAACCGTTTCCTAATGTAGGGAAGCCCACAAAAATTCAAAGGCGGTTTAAAGAAAATAAGGCAAGAAAGCCCACAATTCCATTCCCTTGCCTAATGCAGAAGCTATGCAAGCACGCTAGAATCCTAGGGCACACAAATGACATCCCTAGGAAGGCTCAAAATGCTTCCTTTGCTAAATTGCTTAAATCAACAACACCAAGGAAAGACCTTGGTGAGAAACCAAAACCAAAGAAGGAAGCAGAACTAGAAAGGAAAGCAAAAAAGGAGCTTGAATAGCGTCACAAAACACAAGTTCCATCACCACCACCACAAAACTAAAAGCCTGCAATGAGCCACTTGCAAAAAATTGCTGAAACACTCAGCTAGGAAAGCAGAGAAGAGTCAAGCCTCTTTAAAGTTATCAATGATGCCGTGCAGCCCACTGTTTCGGCAGAACCAATAAGTGAATAGATTTCATTGCAATCAGGAGAAGAATCCCAGTGGTCAAGACAAATCTCTAGTAATGCTACATCATTTCAAGTGATGCTTGAAACAGGAGAGGATGCCACAGTAGTGGTCATGCAACATTAGGACGTAGCAGGCATAGCAAAAGTAATAATGGATCACATCAAGGAATCATTCAATATGCCTATTGTGCCCCCAATGGATTTAACTAGGACCAGAGATGCACAAATGCTTGCTAGGACTTTGATGAATCCTACAAATCATGAGGATGTGTTAGATCAATTACTACAGATAGAACAAGTAATAATCACTCTATTCGACATCCCCAATGATGTCACTGCAGCACAATCATACCTCATTACTACTAAAGGAAAGCTAGTCATGACTGAGGTCAAGGTGAAACATGCAGAAGCAAAAGTGCAGCGTTTACAACAAGAGCTAGTTGCCCTAAGAGCTGAAAGATGGAACCCTACCCAGTTTGTTGCATCTGACTAGCTGGACCTATTCAGAACACAGCAGCTAAATAAGTTGATCAAAGAGAACAAAGCTACAGAGCAAGAAAAGGAGAAAGCGGTTTGGAATGCCTCTACTGCTAATGCACAATCCCATGCCTACAAAAAGGCATTGATTGTTGCCCAAGAAGAGAATAAACAGCTTGCTACCAAAAATTCAAGGTTGACCACTATAGAAAAACAAAAGAATGTTATGGAAGATAGTGTCCATCAATTGAGAGAACTAATGAGGGTCAACCAAGATATCAATAGATTGGTTAAAGAAAACAAAACCCTCTCGATGGAGAAGGTCTACACCATTTGACAAAAGTCTACAATCCAAATAAGTGTGTGGCAGAATGAGGTCAAGAAGCACGAGAAGTTGAAAGAACACTTCTGGGACCAAGTAGGCATGTATAAGAAAATCAACGAAAAGGAAATCAATATGGCCAAAGCCCACATTGGATCCATGTCAATGCAAAATCCTGACTGGAAACCCATCTTGGACAGTTATGCCTTAGTCCACTAGGCAGAAGTAAAGAATAAAGACCTGCAAATCGAAGATTTGAAAAAATACATGGTGTTGGCTAACCTCAGATATGCCAACCTTGCCATGTTAACAGCAGGTCGGCCTAAAAGCAAGCTGGAGAAACAAATAACAACTACCTATGCATTATACGAGAAAGAGTTTGCGAACAGGAAAGTCGCTTTGTAGAAACTCCACGTAGCAAACTCAGAACTTGAGATGGTCAAAGCTTGCTACCATGAACAAAAGGATGCTGCTTCAAACCTAGCCAAGCGATTAATAGATCATCATGAGTTGAAAGAAAAGGCTAGGACCTTTGAAGAGAAATGACGGAAATTTGCAGTCTGGTACATGAAGGCCAACAAAATGTTTCCACAACTACCATACCCTTGGGATGTACTAGTGCTAGCAAACATCGGTTCAACAACCTAGACGATACATAACCCAAGGATGGAAGAAGAGAAGTTGCAAGCACTCCTCAACCGATGTGACCAATGAAGAAGCCACCACCTCTGGGAACTACATGAGCTTCCCCGATTTTGTGTTTTGTAATATTATGTCCAGATTTTTGTAAAACACCACTACAGCATGTAAAAGTCAATTTGTTTGTTTATTTAAGTCGGTTAATAATTCCATACCTTCCCAACAATTTTTGTAAAGAACCTGTTCCTCATTTTGTTTAACTCAAGAACAAATTTTCATTCAATCGTAGGGGTATGATGAATCATGATTATATCAACCTTGATATCGAGGCTCTGATATCATATACATGATATCAAGTCCCAAGAAATGTTGTCGAATATCAAATATCGTCTCTTCTATGCTAGCCTATAAATACAACACTTAGATGCACAGTTGAGACATAGTTTTGTTAGTTTTTAGATAATTTTTTATAGCTTTATGATTTCAAGTTCTGTTATTCCCAGTACATACCTACAATGTGATTTTTGTGATTGTACAACATCCTTATTCGAATGTGACGTACTTGGACATGTTACATGATCGAAAATAAACATCGAGATTACCTCCATCATTGCAACGTTCACTTAGATTTATTATTAATTTAATTGCTTAATTATTAATTTAATTGCTTAATTATTTATTATTTTCCTTAATTAATGTTTCACTTTACTACTATTTACAATTCCTATCATTAAGCAAAATGAGTATGACTAATCACGAGCATTTAATTGTAATTACTTAGTAACCCAACAGTGTATCGTTTGGTAAGCCCATTGACATACACTTGGCACTCCCCACAGTAGTTATACGAAGTCCAAAGTGTGTGTGGATGATTGGGAATGGATACTCATCGCACATAGACTAGTTTAGACTTTACATTCCATTGTTCATTAGCTTAATTAATTTATCCCTTTATTGTCATTAAGAGCAACATAGGATTAGGCAACATCAATCATATACCTCACTTTGGACTAAACCATATATGACAAAGCTACCACTAGTCTAAGTGGGAAGATAACAAACTACGATCAAAGCATAACAATTTAGATACACAATTAATCTCAGTCACAAAATTCGACCAAATTGTGCATAAACACTTGTGATTCATATGGTTGGGCATAAGGGTACCTCCTCGCTCATCATCTATAGATAGGATAGAAAAAAATCAACTAATTTCTAATTCTCTTTCCTTGTTACCACATTTTTTTTTTCCTGTTTAGGTACTTCTAATCAACCTAAATATCATACTCTATCTATCCCTCGATATCTCTTTTAGAGCAGCATTTGTCATAATCTATCTATTTCCCTTCTATCTCTTTAATAGCAACATTTGTAAGGTAAGGTAGGAAAATTATTCTGGAGATCATACTATCATAAAATGATCATGTCAAGATACCAATCTAATCCTATCCTTAGAGACAAAAAAATATAAACATGTAGAACTCATAAACTCGTGGTCTAGTTCCATATCATATATTACTTTCCTTCCCATTTTTTACTACAAGCCACTATACTTTATATAGATTGATTTCTATCCTATCAAAAGTCCTTTAGTTTCTTTCCTTATAAATTTGTAAACTCACATGTGCTAATTCCACCAATCCATGTCCAAGCCAATACAAGATCTTGTAAAGATTTTTGGCATAATAAAATGCTAATTTGTAACTTTTCTAACCCTAATTCCAATATGGGCAAATTGCATGGTAATGCAAGAAGGTTTGATACCATTAACACAAGCATTCCTACAAAACCATCAACTATCATCCTTGCTTCAACAAATTATCGATAAAAAAAAAGCATAAATTAAAGGATTAGACCCACTTTCTATAATTGAATAGCTCTTTATCTACTTGACTTAACCCACTTTCTTCCATCCAATAACTTCTTGATCTTCTTGACCTAGATATAAATTTTTAATTTTTTAGTAGTAGCCAATAACTAAGAATTTTATTTGAAAATTAAAAATCTCTAACTACTTTAAGATTTTATCGTACATTAATTTCTCAAATAATTCATCAATCAAATATCATTAAGTTTAAGGTGGATCGATAACCAAAAAAATCATCCATCAAAAGTCATTCAGCAATTTCAAAGAGCACACAACTCAAAAAGAAATAATAATAAAATTGATATAGATCTTAAATTCCCAACCCATTTATTGGAACCCCCAATGGTTCTGTACAATCACACAAAGATAAAACCATCAATGTAACTGAATGTCCAGCAAAGTTTCCAAATGAAAATCTTTGTGAGTAAAAGCAAAGGTTATTTACCGAAATTCTAAAAGGATATATCCATTTGTGAAAGCAAAAGAAATTTTAGATGGAAATATGTTTCTGAATAAAACCAAAGGATTGTTGTATCTAGATCTGTGAGACAACAGTCACAAGGGTAGTAAGTGATTTTTTATTACATATGCAATAACGATAATTGAATACATGTTTGTAACAGTGAAGAAGTCAAATACCAGATTCTAAATAGAAAATATTTTACTTTTTAGGGTATCTTGATAAATATGCATGAATATATTAAGTAAATCAAATTTACATTAAAAATGAAGAAAAAGTTTAGTATTCCAGCCTTTAAAAATCGCTGTCATAACAAGAAATGCAAAGACTGGTACCACGTTCGGAATTTGAATCATACTATACAGGCCACAGAAAAACACCAACGTCCTCTATCTAAAAGTAGTGAACTTCCCATAATTTCTTTTGTTCCCTTAAAAACAGTACAATTTTAACTGATGACAATTCGTAGGATTGCAATTAACATCATAAATGACTAAAATAGGTTACGCATGCATGCTGGTAATCTCGTTAGCTAAAGAACATGAATGTTTGCATGTTCAAATATGTAGTGAAAATGTTGCGCTGCATGATAACAGAGAAATTATTATATTTTTAATGACCAAAAAATTGGCTGCTCATAAAATTACATAATGAAACCGTTTATATCACAGGTAAGATTCCATCTCACCGAATCAACATGTGAATATAATAATTTCCTATGCTTTTTCTCCAAATTTCGTCTTTTCTTCTTCTTCTTCTTCTTTTTCTCTTTTTTTTTTTATTTTTTCTTTTGCATTTTACATGCCTAAAACAGTCCATCTAATTATGACCTTCATAGCTATTCTGTTTTCGGAATCTGTAGATTATTCAATCGTTCGAGAGCAACGATTAATGCTTCTATTTCAAGAGGGCCTTCTCTATGGGCTTGCAAAGAAACATAAAACTGCCGAGCTAGTGCTAATCCTGGAAGGGAAAGGCCCGTCTGCTGGCACTCTTTTAGTGCAATGCCCAAGTCCTTAACAAAATGCTTTAAAAAGGAACCAGGATCAAAATCCTTCTTTAAAATCCTCTCTGCATACAAATCAAGAGACCTGGAACATAGAAATTCAAATCACCATATTGTGATAAAAGTTACCGTTGACACGTTTTTTTCATTATATCTACATAGAACTTTAAAAGTTATTTAATTAAGGATGTAAACATAAATGATTGCATCCACAACTAAAGACAGAAGCGAGCATTTCCTCTCTGACAAATTTCAACGCGTGGAGAAATAGATCCAAAAAGCATATAACTACATTCACGTGACAGTTAGATATACATATCCATCCCCACTTTAATTATAGGTTAAGAAAACCTATACTGGATCGCCCTTGTAGACAAACCCTTAAAGATGTGATTATTCAGGCAAAAGGAAGGTTAGAAACAAACGCCCTCATTGTAACCCTCTCAAATTTCACTCCATCTCTCCAACAAGATAGAAATTTGTTTAAAGCCCTGATGCTGACGGTCTACATTTCGGTGAATATGAACTATGGGAGTATTTATCCTACAATAGGAACTAGATTATGTTTCAATCTCTTTAGCTCCGTTAGTATCAAATTTTGATACCTTTTGGTAAATAAGCTGTTTCAGTAGGCTCAACCAATATTGAGTATGAAACAGTAATTAACACAGAGGACTTACTGATCCATACATCTTATCCTCAGTTAGATAACTCTGTAGAAGAATTTTACAAATTCATAGAATCCCCAAAGACTACAAGGTTAGGAAAAAGATTGTATAATGTAAAACTCAAAACACCCATCTGTACGGAAAATGATCCATTTGCTGTAGAACCACAGGAACACACTTCAAAAAAATATATATTGTTCAAAAATCACAAACAAGCCTTAATACCTTTTAAGAGATCACAATATGCTAGGACAAGCTTTGAAATAGAAGAATAGCTGAAGGAAATCCTGAAAGAAAAAGGAGTCGATGTAGATGTAGATGATATTTTTAAGAATTCAGATCTACCTACTGAGAGGCCATCTACTTCAAAAGAACTTCCATCAAACCTTCCTAGCATGGCAAAAATAGATAGTTTGTGCCCTCACCCTACAACAATAAAACATCAAAACAGTTACCATTGTGTCAAATGTGACACTTTACTAAATATCAGCACAAACATAGAAACCGCTAGCTCAAGAGACGAGTCAGAGAGAACATAATCCGAAAAAGGAAACTTAGATAGAAAGCACAAAACAAGGAAAAGAAAAAGTGCACATCTTGTACCAAAAAGTTTCTATAGAGCCTCCTGCTGACATAATTGAACTTCAGAATTGGGCAAATAGACACTTTAACAGTACTCTATATTCAAGTAGAACTTGCCTTACTAATGCAAGGAAAAATCAAGCTGAGCTTAAGAAAATAATAGTCATACAAAAATGGGTACCTAAACAACCTACTCCACAAGAATCACGCACTAAACATGTCATCCCATATTATGGCACTAGTTTAGATTCCACTCCTAGGACTACTCATACTAGTACTAATAAGTCGAAGCCAAAACCTACATATAAGGATAAAGGAAACGCTCAAAAGATAATTCAAACAGAGAAGAATGCCAGGTTGTCATGGAACACAACCATCAAGGAAGTGAACATTCCCATGGCCAAGAAGAAGTCGTAGCACTACCCAAACGACTTTCCAGAAGTTTCATCTAGACTAACGAGCGAGAAAGATCCAAAGTATTGTATGCATGGTGAAGTGCTGAAAATAGGATGAAAGTAATTCATAGAATTATGGGAGACATTGACCGACGAGTCCTTGAAAAAAAAAACGCTAAACACACCATTCAAAACTGTCTTTAAATCTCATTGGAAACCTCAAGGATTGGTAGACCCAGATTCAACCAAACATCAAAAACCAAATACTAGAGAGCCTAGTAAAAAATTCATGAACACTCTTATAAAAGAATTCATAGGAAACAAACAAGACCAGGCAGACGAATATTGTGAAAAGTTTTTGAGGTCATATCTCACAGACATTAATAACATAGAACCATGTATGAAAAAAATGGAAGATTGATATTACAACGATAGCCTAGCTTATGACAGAACAAAATAAAAATTCCTAACTTTGTTCCCTCCTACTTTTTCCAAAACATATAAATATGAACTAGATCAAGTTGGAAGAAGCCTAGAATCTTAGTGAAATAAGACAATTTATCAACTAGACTAACACAATGATATGCCAAGAAATGCAAACATATTAGTGATGAGTGGCGAGGTACCCCTACACTCAACCATACGAATACGAGTGTTGCACACATGATCCGGTCGAACTCCGCAGACGGGCTAGTTGTGGTATCTAGATAGTTACTCATTGATCGTAGTTCATTGTCTTCTCACCTGGACTAGTATTTGCTTTGTCACGTATGGTTTAGTCCAGAGTGAGGTGTATGATATGTTCCTAAACTAATGCTACTCCTGAAGGCAATGGAAAATAATTGTAGCTAAGCTAGGAGGAAAAGGGAGAGAGAGAGCTATACTAAGAGGAGATAGGGGGAGAGAGTCTAAACTAGCCTAAGTGTGATGAGCATACGTTCCTTAATCATCTGTACACATCTTGAACCTCGTGCATGACTACCACTGGGATTACCAAGCACAAATCCTAGGTACGCTACTAGGTTACTAAGTAATCACACTTAAATGCTTGAAATTAAGTCGTACTCATTCCGCATTTAAGGAGTTTAGGGTGAAGAGATATTAACTACGAAAGCAATAAATAACAATAACAATTAAATAATTAAGCTAAGTGAATGCTGCAATGATGAAGCAATCTCGATCTTTATTTCCTGTCATGTGCATGTCAAAGTACATCACACTCGAATAAAGGATGTCATACAATTACAATCATCACACTGCTGGCATGCACTGGGAGAGAGGGTTGAGAGAGAAATGACAAAAAGATCCTATACTAAACTTGACTCTAAAAACTGACTAAAAGACTCCATTCTCATGTGCCTTCATGTGTATTTATAGGCTCACACAGGAACCACGATATCGCATATCTGATATCACTACTGGATACGATATCGTGTACCCGATATCATGGGTCCGATATCACAACCCGATGAATTACAATTCATCATACCCCCACGATTGAATGAAAACTCGTCCTCAAGTCAGAATGAGAACAAGTCCCATTGATTACACAGTGGATAGGTATGGAATTATTGACTAACAAGGGAGCTATTCATGCCACGGTGGAGAACTCAATAGAACAAGATTGGACACAACACAACAAAATGAAAAATTCCTAAAATTACAAAATTGGGTGGAACTCATGTGGTTCCTAGTGGCAATGGCTCCTCCATGGGTTGCTTTCCCTTGTCCTACGCTCCAAGTGTTGGGAAGTGATGTCGTTGAAGTAGCACCTGGAATTTCGCCTCTTCAGTTCGAGGGTCTTGTGCCGTCCATGCTAATGCTCCAATGTTTGATGAAGTCGGCACCTCCCATGGGCACGGTAGTTGCAGAAACATTGTGTTTGCCTTGACGTACCAGGCCGCAAACAACTATCGTTCCTCCTTGTAGGCTCTGGCTTTGTCTCTGTACTCTTGAAAATCTGTAAACCTTCGAGCCAAGTCTGTTGCGACATTTTTTTGTCCTTGGTAGCTTGCTTTAACCACCTCCAATTCAGAATTTGCAACTTCCAGCTTTTGCAACGTCTTCTTGTGTTCTGCAAATTCTGCTTCATACTTGGCATAGGTGGTAGCTACCTGCTTCTTGAGCTCTGTCCTCGGGCGCCTGTTGTCAACATGGCTAAATTGGCATACCTTAGATTTGCCAACTCCATGTATTCTATAAGATCTTGAATCTGCAGGTCCCGACTCTTAATTCTGCCTGGTGGGCAAATACATATGTATCCAATATGGCCCGCCAACCAGTGTGTGGTGCACTGAAAGCATTGATGGGGGCCTTGGCCATATGGATCTCCTTTTCGATGATTTGTTTGTACATTCCCACCTGGTCTCGAAAGTGCTCTTTTAACTTTTCGTGCCGCTTGGCCTCGTTCTACCATGCGCTTATTTCGATGGCCGTCTTCTAACAGATGCTATGTACCTCCCAATGTTTGACGAAGTCGGCACCTCCCATGGGCACGGTAGTTGCAGAAACATTGTGTTTGCCTTGACGTACCAAGCCGCAAACAACCATCATTCCTCCTTGTAGGCTCTGGCTTTGTCTCTGTACTCCTGAAAATCTGTAAACCTTCGAGCCAAGTCTATTGCGACATTTTTTTATCCTTGGTAGCTTGCTTTAACCACCTCCAATTCAAAATTTGCAACTTCCAGCTTCTGCAACGTCTTCTTGTGTTCTGCAAATTCTGCTTCATACTTGGCATAGGTGGTAGCTACCTGCTTCTCGAGCTCTGTCCTCGGGCACCTGTTGTCAACATGGCTAAATTGGCATACCTTAGATTTGCCAACTCCATGTATTCTATAAGATCTTGAATCTACAAGTCCCGACTCTTAAGTTCTGCCTAGTGGGCAAATGCATATGTATCCAATATGGCCCGCCAACCAATGTGTGGTGCACTGAAAGCATTGATGTAGGCCTTGGCCATCTGGATCTCCTTTTCGATGATTTGTTTGTACATTCCCACCTGGTCTCGAAAGTGCTCTTTTAACTTTTCATGCCGCTTGGCCTCGTTCTACCACTCGCTTATTTTGATGGCCATCTTCTAACAGATGGTGCGTACCTCCTCCATTGAGAAAGTTCGATTTTCTCTGGCCAAACAGTTCATGTCCTGGTTGACCTTGATCAGTTGTTGTCGCAGCCGCTGAAAATGTTCTTTAAGAACATTAAAGATTGTCAGCAACAAGCTGTTGGTTTTCTTCTTGTAAGGCCTTAAGTGCCTTGGCGTGCGCGTAAGTTTGCGCTTGTGCCATAGAGGCATTCCAATCGGCCTTCTCTTTTTCCTCTGCCACCTTTTTATTTTCCGCTAGCAATTTGTTGAGTTGGTCCATCCTGAAGGTGTCCAGCTGGTCCGCGAGAACGAATTGAGACGGATCCCGCTGCGCTGCTTGTAGGGTTACGAGCCTTTCTTGTAGTCTTGCAACTTCTGCTTCTACGTGCTCAACCCTCATCTCTGTCATGACCAACTTTCCCTTAGTGGAGATGAGGTCTGATTGTACCACCGTAACATTCTATGGAATGTCAAACAAAGATGTCATCACCTGTCCTGTTTGCAGCAGTTGATCAAGCACATCCTCATGTTCCGCAGGAGTCATTGAGGGACCGGCCAAAGTTTGAACATCCCGTGCTCCTGTGAAATCTGCCGATGGCACAATAAGGACATTAAAGATTCCTTGATGTGGTCCGTGACCACCTCTGCGGCTCCAGCTGCATTCTGGTGCTGCATGACCACCACTATGGCCCCTTCACCAGTTTCTAGTTGCACCTGAAAGGATGCAATGTTCCCTGAAATCTGTTGTGCCTAATAACTCTCCTCTCCTCCTGTTTGAATGGACACCTTGCCCAGTGCACGATCTATAGAGACAGTGGGCCGTACGGTATCATCAATGACGCAGAAGAGATTTGCATCATCACGACTTCCCCAACTAACCGTCTCTGCGATAGCCCTGAGATGGCTCATCGACAGTCAGTAATCCTGCGGCGGTGGCGGTTGATCTCGCTGGCTCGTGCTAGGCCCTGCTTCTTGTTGTTGACTGGGTCCCGTGCTCAGAGGTTGGCTGGGCCCTACAAGTTGAGTTGCAGTGGGCCTCACCGTATGTTCTTGTTCTGGCCCTAGCATCCCACCAGCAATTTTCCTTGCAGCTGGTGGCTTTAGCAATTCAACGTATGAAGCATTTTGGGCTTTCCTGAGGACATCATTGGTGTATCCTCGAATACCAGCACGCTTGCACAGCTTCCTGATGAGACAAGGGAAGGGAAACGCAAACTTCCTTGTCTTACGTTCTTCAAACCGCCTTATGATCTCCATGAAATATAGATGAGGTAGGTTAGCATTAACCATTCCCATCAATATCGCACATCCTCTTGCCGCATATGTTGAAATTCTATTTAATTCTTTTGTGGGGAAGGTGTGATAAGTTCCAATTTTAAAGTAGATTTTCTCTTTCAACGTCAACTCTCCATAGGTCTTGTCTTCTTTACTGTACGCCCTATCTAACCAAACCTTTCGCGCATCAACATCAAAGCGAGTGGACAGGTGAGCAACCTTTGGCCCGAATACTTCCGAAATGGCTTGGACGGAGAAATCAACAAATACACCACAAATGTTAACTATGGTGCCTTCTTCTTTATTGTGCCAGAATTGATACATTTTTCCTAAGTACCAGGCACCGCTTTTGGAGAGGATAGGCCATAATGGGGACCCTTTGAGGTGGTCCCTAATGACCTCAGGAGCAACTTTCGTGAAAGGTCCGAAGTTCAATTCCACGATCACGGCAGCTGATGTGGACTTTTCATGGATGGCCTGGACACACTCCGAGGGCAACGTGAGGTGTCGTCCCTGTTCAAGCACTGCAACAACTCCTCCTTCTACCTGTCTTGATTGCACAATGGCAGGGTCTTCTTGATGGATACTGAACGATTGCTCCTCCTGCTCTGCGTGTTGTTCGATAGGCATCTGTCCTCTACCTCTCCTGGGTTGTTGAACACACCTTGAGCAAAACCTTCTTGTTGTGCATGCTTTGGGGCCATCTGCAATCACACGGAGCCAATCATTAGCAAGGTTACTTACCAAAGTTAAGTTATACCTTACTCTCTGCATTAATGAGTTAATTCTAATTCCATGTGATTTTAAGGTTAAGAGTGTTTATGGAAATGTCCCCACAAGAGTTTAATATTTGGTCCATTTTGCTTAGGTGGTTTCAGAGTTTAATTTCCCAATATAGGTAAGGAGATGAAATTGTTTTTGGCACATGTTTATTATTATTTTTATAACTAATTACCCTTGATAGTGTCCTTTAGGCGATGACGAATTTCAAAAAAATTTATTCGCAATTCAGTGTGTACCCCTCCCCCACGACTAAGTTGAACACTCCAAGTTCAAGTAGGTTCAGACGGGATGAAAATCAGGGCACCAACGAGCGAGTTATGGTTATCAAATCAGGGCGCACACACACACACACACACTCTCTCTCTCTCTCTCTTTGAATGCTTAATCCAAAGAAGCCGCCTACCTTCAGGCATGGGTGCATGTCTTTCTAGTGGGAACCCTTAGAATAGCATTATTTTTTCTGGTTGAGTGCCTTTTGAGTACTCTTACTCCCATTTTTCATTAGATCTACAAGGATCTTAGTACGACCAAGTTGCATGATAACTCCTACAAATGCCACCAAAGAGAATCCACAAGTCCCCTTGATGTCACACCCTAGCCATTCCTTCTTGGTCCATCATTCTTCACTTTGGGCATAGTGAGCACAAAATTACTTTAAGTTTTAATGATTAGGAATATCATTGTACTCAGGGTAGAATTTCTTATTAATGGAATGGGTAGGTGGATGTTGTGGACTCGCTGTCTAAATAATTAGTCACATGAGACTTGATAGCATAGAACAACACCTCAACCAACGAGCCACATGAGTGTTTTATTCGTAGATGAGATTACTCATAAAAAGACAAAACAATAAGTTGACAAGTGAAAAACTGAAAAACAAAAATTTCAAAATTAAAGAAAATGAAAAATATTTATTAATCTTGCTTGTTATTAGAATGGGGGGTATCCCCCATAACTAAACAGTTGAGTATGGTGAGCATTAATAAATGAAAAGTTGGAATCCTTGCATGTTGGACGTATTGGGATCCGATCATATTCGAACCACTAGGTGTCCTTTGATGTGGTGGTTGGAATGTACCCCGAGTGGGGTTCACACACTTGGTTATAGTAAACATAGTGGGGCAATTTATAAGGTGTAGTCAATTGATGAGTGGTTGACCCATTATGGCACCCGTGACCGTAAGATGGTATGCAATGATCGATCTGTCTCCCTCGGTGGCTATATTCATTGGGCCATATGGTTGTTGGAGTATTTGTTGATGGCCCAGAGAGAGTAACATGAGGCGTTGGGTTCGAGGAGGGAGCTGCACCACAGTGTTGGACTTGTGCTAGGTTGGAAGGTACGGTGGGCTTAGAATTGTGTTGTCCCTTCTTACGGTCATGCCTAAAGAAGGGAGGTCTTCAGTGTTGAAGAGAGTTCCCACTGTTGTTATCAGCAGAAGCACAAGTAATATTCGTGGGTTGTTGCTGTGGTGCAAAACCTTCTAGAACACTTGGTGGCAATGTAGAAGGAGGTGAACGATGAGAATGTTGAAATTGAGGAGAAGTGTAAGGTATCCAAGGTGGTGGTTGTGTTGGAAAGGACATGGGTTGATAGTATTGAGGAGAATAATAATAATATGGTGATGTAGAGGATGTTAACCCGGTTGGGGAAATAGGATGTTAAACTTGATAAGCACTTAGGTTCAGATGGTATGAAGGGTGCAACCAGTTCGAGGGTGGCCTCCCCCACGATTGGGATTGTTGCCACTGTGATTGAACACAGTATCTCTATACGAACTCTGGGTGCAACACTCTTCCCCAATGCTCATTCAAATGTGACAAGATTGGGCATTCGCCCTGGGGGTGATCGTACAAGCAAACGTTACATTGATACGTATGATTGGCAGTTAAGTTCTTATTCTCTTCTACCCTTCTTTCCGATTGTCTAAGGGTATTTTGTCCTGCTTCTTGGTTCGTCATAACTTTATCCCCAATAATGTTGGCATATTCTCCACACTTTTTATGCATCCATTCCATCATCTTATTGATCCTTGCCTCAACTTCATCCAATGGTTGTAGTACTGGCAAAGATGGTTGCACCTCCTTGAAGTGAGTTGGTTTCTCCTCTTCATAATCATGGGCCCTTGTTGAATTAAGGTTTTGGGCCTATTGAGATTTTTCAACATTCTCCCACTTAGCCATTTCTCCTTCTTCTTTTGCTACCCATTTGATAAGCTCTTGGAATTGATGGGTTTGTAGCTCATATAGTTGACCTCGGGCATACATCCTTAAGGTCTCCCTTGTTTCATTACGGAGCCCATCAATAATGTGGTACATTAGCATTTTCTCAAAGAACTCATGGCCTGGGCATTTGTTTAATAATGCATAATATCTTTCTAAGGCCATGTCCAAGGGTTCATGTTGTGCTTGTTTCCACTCCTGGATTTGTCTCCTCAAGGTTGAAACTCTCGAATAGGTTTGATATCTTTCATTGAAGAGCTCTACCATTGTTGGCCAACGTTGAATTGATTTGGGTTTTAGGGACCTATACCATACTTTTGCTTGGCCAACAAGTGTCATAGGAAAGAGCTTAAGTTTCTGCTATCCATTATCAATGTTGTTCCATGCACAGGCATCGAGAAGGCTTGTAAATGTTGTTGCGGATCTAAATCGTAGCCTCCTGAAAACTTAGGAAAGTTTAAGTCAAGCCTAGGTAGACGGCTTTCCTTGCGATGCCTGCAGGATATTCAAACAACTTCTTGTATTTCCATTAGGCTTGTAGTGGCCAATAGGGGTTCATCATCACTAGGTATGTTATGCATTCGTGAGTTAGGACGATGTTGTCTTCATTTATGTTTATAGGAAACCCCTACATCAGACTGGGTACTCCAAACTTCATCTTCATCATCATATAATTCGTTGGTTCTCCAATGAATTGCCTTACTAGTTGTTACGTGATCATAGTCTTGTGAGAGAGACATGGTTGTAAATTTGTGTGTGATTCAATTACAATTATTTCTTCCTAAACGATGTATCGTTAATACTTTGTTACAGCGATCTTATATGATGTAACTAATCTAAATAACTAGCACCGTCCCCGGCAACGGCGCCAATGATGAGTGGTGAGGTACCCCTACACTCAACCATACAAATACGAGCATTGCACGCATGATCCAGTCGAACTCCGCAGACAGGCTAATTGGGGTATCTAGATAGTTACTCGTTGATCACAATTCGTTGTCTTCTCACCTAGACTAGTATTTGCTTTGTCACGTATGGTTTAGTCCAGAGTGAGGTGTATGATGTGTTCCTAAACTAATGCTACTCCTGAAGGCGATGAAAAATAATCGTAGCTAAGCTAGGAGGAAAAGGGAGAGAGAGAGCTATACTAAGAGGAGATAGGGGGAGAGAGTCTAAACTAGCCTAAGTGCGATGAGCATCCGTTCCTTAATCATCTATACACATCTTGGACCTCGTGCACAACTACCATTGGGATTACGAAGCGCAGATCCTAGGTACACTACTGGGTACCAAGTAGTCACACTTAAATGCTCGTGATTAAGTCGTACTCATTCCACGTTTTACGAAAGCAATAAATAACAATAACAATTAAATAATTACGCTAAGTGAATGCTGCAATGATGAAGTAATCTCGATCTTTATTTCCGATCATGTGCATGTCCAAGTACACCACACTCGAATAAAGGATGCCGTACAATTACAATCATCACACTGCGGGCATGCATTGGGAGAGAGGGTTGAGAGAGAAATGACAAAAAGATCCTATACTAAACTTGACTCTAAAAACTGACTAAAAGGCTCCATTCCCGTGTGCCTTCATGTGTATTTATAGGCTCACACAGGAACCACAATATCGCATATCCGATATCACTGCTAGATGCAATATCGCGTACCCGATATCGTGGGTCCGATATCGCAACCCGATGAATCACAATTCATCATATAGCAAATGGCCAAACAACAAAAGAAATTAGGTCTTTTCTTTTGCTACAAGCTATGCCCCGAAGAATATAGGTTTCATCTCCCAAGAAAAGAAAAGTCAAAAAATAAAAATAAGAAAAAACATTGTTGCTCTCACAAAAAAGTTTGGCATCCTAAACAAGCCCGAACTAAACCGTTCCATGGAATGTTTAAGACAACAAAACAAAACCCCTAAGGATCAAATAAGATGTTTTCTTTGTAAAGGCAATCATTATGCTAAATTGTCCTTACAAAGGTAAGCACCCAAAGAAAGTGAATTTTATTGAAGAATACAATTTGTTAGAAAAATATTATAATCTAGTCATAAATGAGAACACAGAATTCAGGCAAGATGACATCCTACTTGAAGAAGATAAGTATTTTGGGGATATAAATAATGAATACAAGCCTGATCACAAATATTCAAGTGCAGATTCTGATTATCATCTTTGTAATCCAAATACAATAGATTCAGACACTCCCTCCTTAGATCTCATTAAGAAGGATTCAAAATATAGAGAGATCAAAAGAGAAATTAAGGAGTTATAGGAAGAAAGAGTCGACTCCCCATCTGTGAAATCAACAAGATTATTGCCTTGGAAAGAAGAATAGAAAGCAGGCAATGATTATTCCATAATATACGAGAAGAAGTTCTCAAAAATATAGGTTACTACCATGAGACACAGCCTGAAGACATAGATACATGGGCAGAGCAAGAAGCTCTATACCATCTAGGATAAAGCTTGAAAACGAGCAAGCCTTTCAAGCCACCTCCTTTAAATGAATCTATCCTTAGGCAACATAGAATAACTCAATTAAAAAAATTTGTGGTTCAAGCCACAAATGAAATTAAAGAGTTAGAACGTATAGAAGAAAGTCACCAACAGCAGCAATACTAGACAAACGAATGCAATGCCCAACGTAGAAATTGCTATGAATAGCAAATCACATACAAGACTTCCAATATGTACCTTTGAAATAAAATTAAAGCATTACAAACCATATCAAATAGATGATTTAATCAACTTTGGTGCAAAGCTATCATTAGCACATTGGCATACTATACCAGTAGACATCTAGGAAGAAACAAATAAGACACACATACGCTTTAACACTCAGTGTGTAACTAGTATGTACAAAGCTTACATCCCTCTTAAAGTAGGAAATAACATAATAAAGATAAATGTTATTCATTGTGAAATGAATAGTTATGACTTATTAATAAAGAAAAAAGTTAATCATAAAGTAGGAAATAGCATAATAAAGATAAAAGTTATTCCTTGTGAAATGAATAGCTATGATTTATTAATAGGTACTGATAATCTAGATGCACTAGGAACATATACCAAGCTCCTACTTATGTACAAATTCAAGGATTTAAAATTCCTTGACAAATTGCCTCATCTAGTAAGGTTCCATTACAAGAAATTCTAAAAACACAAAAAACACAATGGGCAGTTAATACTAATTTAGCCTATGATAAAAAATTATTAAATGATATACTCAAAGGATCATCACCACCATGGGATCAACGTCATACCCTAGCAGTTCAAAAAATCAAAGATAAGTGTTAAAAGCTTCCAAAGCTAAGGTTTCCCACTGACGGAAAACTAATCCTTGAAACAGATGCTTCTGAAAAATTTTGGGGAGCATCTTTGTAGATACACTTCAGGTATGTTCAACACTTCTCAGCTCAATCATCATAGTTCTCATAAAAAGCTATTAGCGATTGTAAAAGCAGTTAAGAAATTTAGATTATTCCTACAAAATATTAAGTTTGTCACTAGAAGTAACCTCAAACACTTTGAGAAATATCTATCCAGTATATCCCTAAATAAGGTCACTCATACTCACTTAATTAGATGGTGGTTGTTTTTAGCAAACTTTGATTTTACTACTGAATATATTAATGATGCAAGAAATAGCCTTGTAGACTTCCTAACAAGAGAGGATCAACTCTCTTGAAGACTTTACTACTTTTATTGTGTTGTACAGGTTTGTTAATAAGAGAAGGACAGGTTCATTGTTTTTCCAAGTTTCTTCATTTCTACTCACCAGGAGAACTCCATATGGCTACACTCGTCCAACAAGGATACTAGGATCAATGGAAAGATCACTATGAATGGTATACTGATGATTTAAGCAAAGTTTCACCCACTTCTAACATCCATGAAGTCTCTTTCCATGCTGGATTAGCTGCCTCTGATCCTAATTGAGTCATTAAAACTTGCACATATGTAGAAATGCATAACCTATATCTTATTCCAACTGATTGGGAACATCATAAAGGACAGCCAAGTTTTCAATCATCTCCCTTCCATGTCTACAGAATTGAACTTAACCCATGGATATAGCCAAATAGATAATTTTGGAATTGGTGGGCATTATTCGGGCATAATCCTATTTGCCTCCATTCATCCTATCCCCAGCATATTGTTGTGTAGGTCAATGAACCCCAATTTGACTATTTGTTTTATGGACACCTGGAAGCTTATCATGCGTATATTCAAATGTATGGTAAGCCCCTAACATATGTCTTAACATCCTGCATAATCTGAAGGATAAACTAGAATTCACCTACATGATATTCCTTCTACCATGAGGTATATACTAGTAATGAGCATGATATTCATTATATGAGTAGTCTGCATTCCTTGATCTCTCAAACATTGCAGCTGGATAACATGCATCCAGAAATCTAGCAATTACACCAAACTGGAGGATATGTTACCGTAAAACAAATTTGTAATAATACTTTAGCTACTAGGCATCTAGAACTCTGACGAAGATGGTGTCGATTCTGATGGGAACTATGATTTCCTTTAAAGAGTCCAATAAGTGTCATTATGTCTTTTGTAATTATTATATTGATAACCTTATTTCTATCACTATTCATGATAACGTTAGTGTTGATGATAAGGTTCATAAGCTGTCTCTTACCACAATCATCGTTTCTGATAAGGTGCTATAGAAGGGACTCATTTGTAAATCTAGGAGGCATTGGTTGGAGAGAACTCAAAGTGAAGAACCTTGCTCTTTTGAAGGCATTCTTAGCCAAGCATTTAAATTCAGAGTTTGGAATAAATCTTCTATTTTGAAAAATTCATTGCATGACTATGTGAAAGTGGTATCAAAGCCAAGTTCTTGGTTCTTGGCATAAGCTTTAGGTTCGTATGCTTATATATACGCACCTGAGCGGAGGTTCTATTAGAACTCTACATGCATTTGCATATACTGTGTTTCATGTTGATCTGTTGTTGTTCTTGCGGTAGCCAAAGGTGTCTTAGCTGAGACAGGAAGAGGCGTAAAGCGCACAGTAAAGGCCAACAGACATGCAAGAGGAAGTCACGTAGCCGTACCTGTTTCCTAAAAAACCACGAAGTGCTACTTGTGTCAAACTGACATGGCTCCTACTCATCAATGGCTCTTTGAGGGTCCTCCAAACCAGCCCAAAATCATCATCATACTCATACAAAGAAGCCAAATTATCCATACATTCCATGTGAGGCATGCTGAAATTAACCACATACACCCTAGATAATGCATCAGAAACCGCATTGGTTTTTCCACTTTTGTGCTTCAACACAAAATTGAATTCCTATAACTATGCAACCCACTTCATGTGCTTTGCACTCAACTTCTTTTGTAAGTTTAGAAATTGTAGTGCTTTGTGGTCTGTCATCAAAGTGAACTCCTTGAGCAACAAGTAATGCCTCCAATGCTTGATTGTTTATAGAATAGTATACAACTCCTTTTCATATATACTATATTTTTTGCCTTAACTGATTCAACTTCTCTAATATGAAAGAACATGCCTACCATCTTGTGAAAGTACCCCACCAATGGCAAGTCCACTTGCATCCACCTCTACCTGGAAAAGCTTATAAAATTTTGGAATTGCAAGCATGAGTTCACTGGTAATTTTTGCTTTCAACAAGTCAAAGCTCTCTTGGGTTTCTTTATCCCACCTAAAACCTTTATTTTTCTTCAACAAAGCAAACATAGGCCATGAAATACCACTAAACTTTTTGATGAAACATCTATAAAAACCTGCTAAACCAAGGAATGATCTCACCTCCCCAACATTCTTAGGAGTTGGCCAATCTCTAATGGCCTTCACCTTGGTAAACTCCATCCAAATTTGGTTTTTGGAAACCACATACCCCAAATATATTATTTCCCTTTTGAAGAAATGACTTTTCTTCACATTGATCACCAAATGTGCCAACTCTGACTTAAGATACACCATCCTCAAGTAATCCAAGTGCTCTTCCACATTCAAGCTATACACCAAAACATCGTCAAAAAGACAATATAGCACTTACCAATTAAGTCCTTCAATACATCATGCATCAACCTCAAGAATGTAGCAGGTGCATTCATGAGCCCAAATGGCATCACCAACCACTCAAACAATCCATCCAATGTCTTGAAAGTTGTCTTCCACTCATCACCAAGCATGATTCTAATTTGATGAGAACCATTCTTCAAATCAATTTTACTAAAAATTTCAGCATTGGTAAAGACATCAACAATATCATTCATCCTTGGAATAGAAAACCTGTACCTCACTATTATCCTGTTCACTGCCCTAGAATCAATGCACATCATTCATTCATCACTATTCTTCTTTGGCACTAGCACTACTGGAACTACACAAGGTGAAATGGATTCCCTCACAAAACCATTTGCAAGTAACTCCTCTACTTGCCTTTACAATTCAGCCTACTGATTTGGTGCCATCCGATAAGCTCTCTCATTTGGAATGGTAGCACCAAGAATAAAATCAATTTGATGTTGTACATTCCTCATTGGTGGTAATCCATCCAATTTCTCCTTGAACACCTTGGGGAATTTCTCCTTCAAGCTTAGCATACCTGTAGGAAGTTCAACCTGCATGTCACCATGGTCAGTAGCAACTATTGTCACAACAATAAAACCAGAACTTATTTCATCATGTTCCTTAATATATTCCCTTTCTCCTAGAAGGATTAAGAAAGCATTAAGTGAGCTTTGCTACCTCACTTGGTCAACTGTCATTGGAATCAACTCATGGATTCCATCAAGTCTAACTACACTCCATACATTTCTTGCTCCATCAAACTAAGCAACATTGTCAAAATTCCAAGGTCTACCAATAATTACATCAGCACAATCTATTGGAAGTTCATCACACTTCACAATGTCATGAAAACGTCCAATTTTGAATTTCAAGGTACATTGTTCCCTCATCTCTTGAGAAAAATTTCTAGATAACCAATGCACTTTATAGGGTCTCGGATGAGGATTAGTTACTGAACCCAATCTAGCAACTACCCTGGAATAAATAAGATTTTCTTGGGCTCCCCATCAATCAAAACATGAATCCATTCCTCATAGCGCCAATCCAAAACAACAATTTTCTATTAGGATGATCTCCTCTATTCACATTCCCCATGAATGCACAAGAATTTAATTTCGAAACATCCTCAATTTTTGGACCATTAGGATTACCTCTCTAAAGACCTTGGCTTGATGTCTCTTCAAACTCCATGGTTTGCACATCTTTAACCTTGGCTGCCTTGTGAAGTAGACATTCCCATTGCTTGTATCCCCATTCTCCACACTTGAAGCACTGAATTTTTTATGAACTACTGCCTTGACCCTTGCCTCCCTTGCCTTGGTCCTTCTTGGCTTTGTCCTTTCCATTGCCTCTTTTAGTCTTAATGTCATGGTTGTCATCCTTGTCTTCGAATTTGGACTTGGATCCCTTTTTAGATTTGAATCCATTCACCTTCCCCTTATAAGTTTAATATTTGCTTATGTTTCCAAATCCACTTAATTTCTTCTTAGCATGCCAAATTGTAAGCCTCATCAAGAGTTTGTGGCTCATAAAAAGATAACACCTACCGGTATGCCATTTTGAAACCTCCTAAAAAGATTGAAGTCTATTCATGCTCCTCCTAGTTTACCTTAGTTGGATGGAATAGATGAAAAAATTCAATGTAGAATTCTTTGACATCCTTATCACCTTACCTTAGGAATTTTAACTTCGTGATAGTCTCTTGCCTCTAACGAGACTATTCAAATTTTCATTTCAACCTGTATTTCACAGATCCCAATCTTTAATGGGTTGAACATTTCATCTTTCATAACCTTGGGGCTCCTTTTCCCACCAAGAAGAAGTCATACCTTCTAATTTGGTTTCAAATATAGGTACCCTCAAGTTATTCGGTACCTCTTCCAATTGAAAATGTTTTTCAAGTGCCTTCAGCCAACTTGCAAAAGCATTGGTGCCATCTACACCATTGGAAGTCTTCAACTCCACCTATGGAAGTCTTGTAGCATATTTGAACACTCTAGCAAGCCCTGCCTCATCTTCCTCGTCAAGCTTTGGAGAAGAAATATTTAACACCATTGGAGCCCTTAAGATTCTCATATGAGGAATAGGATTCCCTCCCATTGGAATCCTTGGCTAATAGGTTTCTACACTCCCATAGCTAGATTGTCCTTCATCATCATCCTCTTCATCTCTACCTGGTTATGAAACTTATGAAACTTACTCATCTGAACATGCATGCTCTTCACCTTCGCATGTCTAGATATGGCTAGGTCCAACATTCCTATCTACCTTTGCACTGATTTCGTCCAACCAAGCAACCATCATCTGGAAGGTAGACTTTATGCTTTTCATGTCTCTATTCAAAGTTTGAACCTGTTTCTTCTTGGGTGCCATCTGAAATTGACAAAATCCTTAACCAATTCCAAGCAACAATAAACACAAATCTAGGCTTCGAATCTCAATACAAGCTAAGCTCTGATACCAATAGTGCTAGAGCAACTTCACTCCAATCATTAATCACCTTCAAATACTAAATCCAAATATTATGAAAAGATAAAACTTTCTACTAGAAAACAAGAAAACTAGCTATCTTCAATTAATTGATTAGAAGATTACAACAAGGTTCTCAAAACCCACAATACCCAAAACCTTTTACGCTCAAACGATATTGCAGAGTATGAGGCTCTACAACCACACAATGGTTGTTCTCAATGCAAGACACAACCAATTGAGAGATTCTCCCACAACCCAGGAATGAGATCTTAACTTACAACCAAGACTAGAACACATAGGTCTACACAATTGACCTTGGAGCTACAACCTCTATGCACTCACTCAATGTGCTCTCCCACACCTTGCCCAAGTTCTAACCAACTTAAGAGTTCTTAATGAGAAATCTCATCTCACAACTCTCCCTCTCTCTCCTACTATCAACAATTGTGAATTACATCAATATTTATGAACAAAGAGACAAGAAACCTAGAAACCTCCCCTCAACTCAACTTAAGGTTCTTCAATTGTTTTCCAAGTCTTCTCACCTTCTCCTCGGTTGTTTCCATCCTTTTCCAACTTGCCTCAACTGTTTTTGAAATTAGGACGGGCGATTTCAGAAGTTTTCCCAATTGTACAAGTCATCTCTAACCTTGGGCAGACACCTCCTATCAAAACCAACTTTCAAGAGAAACATCTCCTGTCCAAGCAAGACATCTCCTTCTAAGACAAGATGTATCCTCCTAGTAGGAGACGCCTTAGGCAAGACATCTTCTCCTAGCAAGAGACATCTTGGGCAAGATGTCTTTCCTCTTGCAAGACATCTTCCCCAAGAAGACTACAAAATCAGCAAGACATCTCCTTTGTATCCAAGACGTCTTCTATCAGCCCCAATCTTAGCCAAGACATCTTCTTGCCTTCCAAGACGTCTTCTTTAAGCCCAAAACCTATAAACACAAACATTGAGAAGAAGAAGTGGATCGCAAGAGCTGTCTTACACCAATTTCTAAACCTATAATTAAAGTGGGGATGGATATGTATAACTAACTCTATTATGTGAATGTAGTTGTATCCTATTTAGATCCATTTCTCCACCTCACCCGAGGTGAAAATAGAGAGTTAGACTGGTCATAAACCAGAACTTGAGATCTCGAGATCACACTCGCTAAAGTGTAAGTATGTCAAAGACTAAAGAAGGTAGAGCTTCACGCACGAATAGATATCGCTATATCGAGTAACAAGAGGTAAAGAACTGCAAGAACTTGTAGAGAAAAACTGAGATAATCCACGTGTGTACAAGGTAGTACCCAAAAAAGATGTCAATGAAGCCATGTCGATTCAACAAAGCAGCGCTCCGCGGTTCTTCAGCAAATAGGTGCAGCTACACAACTTACTCTTACTTATCTGTCGACCTCCACCTATCTTAGCTACGGCACCTCTAGCTATCACAAGAACAACAGCAGATCAACACGAAACATGGGTATATGCAAATGCATGTAGAGTTCTAACAAAACCTCCTCTTAGTTGTGCATGGATATGAAATGCAAACAACGCTCATGCCACGAAACAAGAACTTGGCTCCAATGCCACTTTCTTTGTTGGATGCATGATTAGTTAGCTCAAAAAATATAGGACCTCATCATAACCATCCTCTAAAATTCACATTATGTTTTCTTTCCAAGTCTAAGAACAAGGTCTAAGGTTGCACTAACATCTAATAAGTACTCAATGCATGATAACTATTGGACCTTGCGGTGCCTCATTATCTTCATCCACTTTCACAAGTTGATGAGAAACTACTTTTCTACTCTTCATAATTCTTGTGATTGATGCATGAATTGTGTGACACACATCATTCTAAATATAATGATAGCTCAAGGAAATGCAATAGTCATAGCAACATATTGCTATTATTTCTTATAATGTTAGATCATACAAAACGCCTTTCACATACAAATAACACATCCACACATAATAACATATTATAATATTTCATGACCATCGTCATCGTCGTCATCATCCTAACCTTATCCCAACTACATGAAGTCAACTATATGATTTTTTTTAGGTCACTCACTTCTATTAAGAGTCAAATAAGTATTAATACCCAAACCTTGGATATCTTTCTTTATGCATGCAAACTATGTCTGCTTAGGTCTTCCTCTTTGTTATTTCCCATCAACTTTAATAAAGTTACTTTTTTTTTAACAAGTGCTTTTGCTAGTCTTCTTAGCAAATGACCAAATCATTTGAAAGGACTTTCTTTGATATTTTCCTCTATGCATGCCACTCTGAAACTTCTCCTAATAAAGGAAATTTTAATTTGGTATTTCTTAGTCACACCCGGCATCCACATTAACATTCACATTTGTACCACATGTACGCATAAAGCCAAATGACTTTTGACATGTCAGCATTCCATACCATAAAGGATCACAAGTCTAATAACAATGTTGTAGAGCTTTCCTTTCAACCAAGCAAGAATCCATCAATTATAAAGCACACCACTAACCCCTCACCATCTTACCCATCATCCTTCAATTCTATTTGTGACATTACTATTAATCTTATTGTCCATTAACAAGTGACCCCAAGAATCTCAATTGCTTTGAGTAACTTTTTGGTTTTGAATTCTAATCTTCATATCTTCATTACTCATTTTCCACTTCACAGCAACAATTTCGTTTGATTTATTCACCAAAACAATAACAACAAAGAGCATACACCACAATATCATCTTGAATTTGATGTGGGATATAATATTTAATAACCAATGTACAAAAAATACACAAGATTTAGTGTTTTTTTATCAAATCAAAAGCTGATCTCCCAGCAAATAGGAAAATAAATAAAATCAAGACAACCTAATCTACGATACAGCTTTCCTTCTTACAACAGAAACACAGATATCTTAAATTTCTCACATAAGATATACATGAACCAATGCTAAGAATCTATCGTAAAAATCAATTTGTAATTCCTCTTTTAAAAACTAAATTCCAATTTTTCTAATAAATAGAAAACATAGCAATCACAAAAACAACTGGTTGACTATTCTTCTTGCTATTTTGCAATGAAAACATTGAATTTCTTCCAACCAAATAAATAAACAGTTCTTTATATTTAAAATAGAAAAGAAAATTTTCATCATCATCCTAGGTTTGCCCCAACAAAATGGGTTAGTTAGGAATGCAAATTCTGATTTATCTAATTGAGAGCCTGTAATAAAGGAAAACAAAATTCTAATTTTTACATCATAGCTTCTGAAGTTTAAATTCCAGACATAGAAACTACTGATTTTTTCATGAAATGAAAAGTTCTACTATTTTCACACAAAAATAATTACCAAAGAAAACAAATCCGGGTTTGCAAAACATCGAGCAAATATTATTGATATGAATAATGAAGAGCATAGATTTTATTTCCTAATGACGACAAGACTACCAACCATAATCATATGCTAGATGAACCCAAAAACTTCCATAAGCAGTAAATTCTACTGTATCAGTGTCCATCAATAAACATATTTTGATGAAATTGCTAAGCCTGGTCACTTCTGAATAACAAGTTATAGCAATAGAAGTGAATCCTAAGTTCTGTATACAATATGCATACCCCTATTTCTCTGACACAGAAAATCATTTTCAATTCCTTGCTATAATCGGTAGTCATAAGCCAGAATTCCTAATATATCATGACATGTGAAGATAACATCAAACTCACATAAGTCAGAATTCCTAATATATTGTGACATGTGAAGATAACATCGAGCCCACAACTTTTCTCTGTATAACACGAGTAAATTCCAACTTCCTTAGCCATCGTAAGCATTACCAATATTCTGATTTTCAATAAAAGCTGATAAAATTTAAATTTAACAATGAAAATAAACTCTGAATGATGTCGTAAACAATGTCATATAGAGAAGTGAAACAAGATCGGGGAAAGATCCATAAACAAGCATATTATAAAAATCAAATTATGATTTAGTGTACAGAATCTGAATTGTTTTATTGAAGGACAGACTCGGAGTTCTTAAGAATTGGGAATAGAAATGAAAGTAGCCTATTCATGGAAATACATATTTAACAATGAAATTAGAAAATCTAGTCATAAAACCATACAACAGCAGTTAGAAGAAGTGAATTTCTGACTTCATCAAACATTAATACAACCTCAATCCATCAAACACAAAACAGCAAATTCTTAAGTTAAGCTTAACAATAGATTTTTAGACCCAGTAAAGTTTCATATATTCTTCATCATCTTCTTCTTAGCCTTGTCCCAATGAAATGGGGTTAGTTACATGAGTTCTTTTTTGTCATTCACTTCTATGAAGAGCTAGATCTTTGTTTATTTGCAAATATTGATAGAATAAAATATTTATTTTTAAGTTACATGGAATATAAAGTATCTATTTTTATGTTGTATGAAATATATAGACTCAATGTTAATTTTCTAAGAAATCAAGATCATGAAAAGCATAAACAAACAACCCAATAGCATTTTATTAATTTCAAGCCAAGCACCCATCCCAAGAAACCATAAAAAGCTATTAGCATCTTAGTCCTCTGCCTCATTACATTACCTATTTCTGATGTATATCAGCAACTGCAAGCAATCCCTAAAGAGTGCATCAAAACGAAGAAGCCTAGAATACCCAATAGTGGAATTAAGTTATGATTTCTAAGAACATATAATAGATTTGAGAGGATCAATAAAGCAAGCATAAAATGCTGGAAATTAAAAGTCTACAACCATGAAATTATATAAAAATAAGCAACCAAAATAAAGAAACATGTTCTGATTTCTTAGCTAATCAAAAATCTAAGTATAAACACATTGAGAGCAAGCATCCAACAGCCACAAAAAACACAACAGCAGCCAGATTAACCAATAATCATCACCATTAAGGAAGCAAAGTTCTGATATTTACATATAATTTTCCTTCAGAAAATTTTCAAGGAAAATAACCACCATGATAATAACACTATCACTAATCAGGATTAATCATCATCAAAGAAAACCAAGACTTTGTATCATTCATAGCTTGCATATGTTTTCTTTGCAAGATATTTCGAATCATACTAGATTTATCATCTGCTAGAATTGATTTCTCAAGGATTAATGAGAGAATAAATAACATTACAGTTAACAGCTAGTTGAGATGTAGCATTAAAACCAAGTTTGTTTTATGAGAAAAATAGCGAAATAACTTCTAAGTTCTATGCAAAAACAAATTCTATGCTCTAACCACAGGAAGTAGATAGATTCTAAATTCTAAGAAAAATAAAGAAATAAACTTCTACATTCTCATAAGAACAGTAAAAGAAATTTGCAGACTGTCTTTCTTGTTCCAAAGTCACTTGACCACCATGATGGATTAACATGGTGTCAAACTCTTCCAAACTTTCCAACTAATATTTCTAGCCTTTCATGCTTCCAAATTGAGAGGATTGTACACTTGAACAAAGAACCATTTCATAATGGATTATAACTTAACAACTTTCTCTCAAGAAACCTCAAGACCAATCAAGAAAATGCTCAAGAAACCATATGCACTTCACTTTTCAACATGCAAAAAGACACAACTAGCATCAATATGTCTAATTTCTTGATATTTTTAATGAGTACTTAATGGAACCTTTAGCTATCTAGCTATCACACATCAAGCACCTCTAACCATGTAACATCTTGTAGCCTACACAAGACAAACGCTGAGGCTAGATAAAAAGGTGGGGCTGACATCATTAAGCACCTCCAAAAGCTAAGCCTTGTTTGCCCACACAAAAATTGGTAGCTTTCGATAGAATAATTTTTGGAGAATAGGGGGATCACACAAACTTGAAGCACCAAGTGCACATGATAAGCAAAATTCAACTCACGAACCCAATGTATACATACATGCCCAAGAATTAACTGCATGCCTCACAAAAGAATCTAAGAATCATACTTCACAAATGAATCTCATTTGCACAAAAGAAAGAGCCCTCAACTTGTCCAAGCTAAGAAAGCATACACCCATTACCAATCAAAATGCTACAAGAGATTTGGGAACATATATCTTTATGACTGGTTTGATTAATTTTGGAGAAGAAAATCCCCTAAAAGGTTGGGTAGGTGTTAAATCCTTAATATTTTTCTTCTTAGCCAACAGCCTACGAGAACAATTTGATCATAACAATCACAAAGTCAGCTCCTAACAGCCTCACAAATTAGCCCCATAGAACCCAGGTACAACCATGAGCAACCAATCAATCCTGCACAGGCCAGCTTTAGCTAGGAACAACCTTCAAAACAGCTCAAAGTACAGCCAGCAGCAGCAGCTCTCTTACCATGCAAGAACAACCCTAAGTCTAACCAAGAAGTATTGCTCAAGCACAGCCAAGCTCAACCCCAAAGACAAGAAAAGGAACTAGCAAAGACTAGCCTCACGCCTCTTCTCTCTCTCCCTCCTTGCTCAAACAACATGGTCTCCACCACTTGGCAATAAGGTGAAGGCCAGCAAAAGCCCCATTATTTATGGGCTGAAGGAGACCCAAGGCTTGGCCAAAGACCTATGTACAAAAGCTTATTCAATGGTTAAAAATTAGACAACGCATATTTGCCAAATTTCTTTTTACCATTCATCATAATTAGACCAATTCCAGACATTCATTCTGCAGCAGCCTATAAACATATTAAAAATACGTGAACTTATGAGCATGACAAAAAGTAACATTAAGCAGACATTATGACCGTCATTACTTTTCTCATTGACTTTTCAGTTGTGTTCACCTTTTTTACTTTTTAAAGTCACTTTAACTTTATAATATTAAAAAATTATAGTTAATTTTTAAACTTTTCTTTTTTNTTTTTTTTTTTTTTTTTTTTTTTTTTTTTTTTTTTTTTTTGGTAATGTCCATGTTTTGACCACCACTAACATCCTAAGCATCCAATGTTAACACATGCTGAGAAGATTAAAACAAGCACAAACAAGTCATAGTTATGTTAATAAAAATTAATTTCTTTATCAAACTATAAAAATCCTACGAACATAAGGTACATTTTAACTATCTGACATAAAAATTTCAAAAATTATAAATCAAACAAAAAAAATTATAGATTTATACTCTCTACAAACAAAATCAAGTTGTTCCATGAAATTTGGGTGCAAATTCATAACTTTGAATTTTGATGTAAATTTATTCATCAAAATATTCAATAAATTAAAATTTTCACCAAGAAAACAATGGATCATATTTCCATAAATTTCACAATATTATTTTAAAATTGTGGTATACCACTCTTATCCAACAAAAAAAAATTAAAAAGTTTGCTTAAACCACCCATATTAACTTATAAACACAAAGAATGTCTTTAAATATGTATATATAAACTTCAAAATAAGTTTAAGTCTACATATTTAATCACTACACAACAATACAACACAAAACATACAATAGTGGGGCACTACATCAGGTATGTTTTTAATGTCAATGTCATTGTTCTTAATAATTTTTTAGCAACAATGTCAACCTAACCTAGTCCTTTAATTTTATACTATTCCTTAAATCTAGGCATAATCAAGAGTTCAAAGTCTGCTTTCTCGTCTTCACTGTATTTGGCCATTCCGTATGCACATAACAAAAAGGGTATACAGATTTCTTTACTCAATCTCAATTAAGGGACACCAAATATGTACATTTGTCATCAGTGTTCATTAAAAAATCATTGTAATGCATTTATCTTGCAAACTATTTTAACATAAATTATATAGAGTCAGCATTGGATCTAGTATTTAGAGTTCAAGTAAAGTTTGCAAAATACTACTTTCAGCCTCATAAATGTGGATTCACATCAATCCGAATGTATTGCAACTTAAATAAACTGTCAGGACAGCATACCTGGATCCAGCAGCACCAGATGCTATGGCTCTGATGTAGGCTTCAACATCTAAGTCTGCCTTGTATGCAAAAACGATGCCCTCAATGAGGCCTACCATGGTAGAGGTTATAGTAATTTGGTTTCCTAATTTGGCAAACTGTCCCATGCCAGGGCCTCCCATGTAGTTAACCTTGCCCATACGATCAAATAAGGGTTTCAACATTTCGACAACTTCCTTATCTCCTCCAGCAAATATAGCCAAAGCGCCATCCTGGGCCCCCTTGTCTCCACCTGAAACAGGAGCATCTACAGAGTTGAAGCCCTTTACCTTGGCAACATTATATATCTCCTTTGCCAAAGAAGGCTCACTGGTGCTCATATCTACAACCACTCCTCCTGGACCCAAACCATGAATAATTCCTCTCTCCCCAAGTATCACCTGCCAGGAAAGAAATATTATTAACACGCTTGAAAAATCCCATTTCAAGAAACGCGTGTAAAAGATAAAAATCATTACATTACTACAAACACCAACAAAATTGATTAGTTAGCTGGTAATTTGTCGGCTTGTCAACCATAATGTTGCAAGTTTAAGCTATACCTCAAAAAATAGGTGAAATATGCTTGTTCTCTAGCTTAGGGGTTGTATGATCAATTTATGATACCGTAATTCTTCCTTCCTCGTTATCATAAAACGATGCTAACCAACACTACTCTCATCAACATCGTCATGCCATCTTTACGGGCTTACTGTCATCTTTTTGCTTCTCATTTTCTTGTTTGCGGACGGATAAATACCTTAGATCTATACGGTCAAAACGAATTCTACTCCAAACTAAAATCAAGGGATAAAAGAAACCCACAAACTCAAAATTGATTGCGATCTGTAAAGAAAGTTGCAATCAAATGTCATTCAACAATGAAAGTTTATATTACCATAAAATTACAGTGTGAAATTAATCACCGATTATAAGAAACCTATACTAGAAATAGCTCTGCAAAGATTTCTGTTAATATACGGGAACTCGAGCACTCAACAAGGGACTTCTAGGCGTTTGATCTTGCGGAAAACTATCCCTATGTTTCTTCAAACTAAATGGCAATCAGAAAAAGTTCAAATGTTCTATATTTAAAGAACCCTGCAACGCTGATCCTGACAAAGTGCACAAGCGCGAAGAAAACTACCTGGCGGACATCTTGGGGGAAATTCACAATGGTAAAGACAACGTCGCTGCGGGAGGCAACGGTGGAGGGGGAATCGGCCATGACTGCACCATTATCGCACAGAAACTGGGCTTTTGCAGGGGTTCTGTTAAACACAGTGACTTGATGTCCAGCAGAAAGCAAGCGACCACACATTGCCTGGCCCATCACGCCTGTTCCAATCCAACCTACTCTTGGCTTCTTCGAAGCTGCCATTGATGCTGCTGGTACTGCTAAGCAGGAGGATCTTAACGCTAGCCTAGGAATAATGCTGCTTCTGCAACATTTTTGAAAATTTTGTTGATTGGATCCTGGAAAGATACAGGGGAATGGAGAAATCATTCACATAGTGTACCTTACTTGACAAACCTGATGTTGCAGAGCAGCTAAGTGCAATTGTACAATGATCCTGTTACAGGGTTCTCCTGTCCATGAGTTTTGTGTCCATTTGTTTTGTGTCCATTTCATTAATCGGTGCAGTTCGATATACATCTATTAAGAAATTTTGCCAAAAGTTTCCAACGAATGAATATATCATTGCCTTCAAAGTTGCAGCGGATCCCAACAGTGAAATTGTTATCATAGCTCAAATGGATAACCCTCTGCGTCGGGCTGCACATGCACTGGATACGGCTTTACTGCAACTTACCTCCAGTTGTATCAAAAATCAGTACTGCGATGATAAGATTTGTTTCAAACCAGCATTGAGTAATTTTTCATCGGAAATCGCGATTCCTTTCAAACTTTTGCTAACGGAGATTCCCCTAAGAATCATGTTTTGCATTTCTCATCATTAAATGTATCAGTGTCTCAGCTTCAAAAAAGGCATAATGTAACTTTAGTACAGATTTTTTTATTGTTTTACTTTAAAACTTGATTTCAATATTTTTCGGTAATGTTAAAATTTAATTTTAATATTTTAATTTCAATATTTTGAGGTAACTTTAAAATTTAATTTCCTATCTAAGTTTTATTTTTAAACAAAATTATCAGGCAATATCCTTGAAAAAAGGTTGAATAGTTGGATAGAATTAAACAATATTTAGGCAAGTTCACAAGCAGGTTTCAAACAATATGGTTCTCTAGTATATCATTTGATTACATTAAGGTATTGTATGGACTAGGGTAAAGGACTATCTAATAAGGTTAATCTCTATGTTGTGGATTTTTCCAAAGCTTACAACTTTGTTAATTGAATAAATTGTAGAGGCAGTTGTAGGATATTAATATTCCTAGAGAACTTCTATCTGCGATTAAGAAGTTGGATAATTTAGTACAAGTTACTTTTTTGAATAATAACATAGGAAAAATTAATTCTAAATAGTAATATTGGGCTGAAACAAGAATATCGGCTTTATTTGATATCTTCATTAACAAATTAGAATAATGGATATCCTCTATTGCATTGGATTTTATTAAAGTTAGAAATTTTCCTATGAATATTTTAATGTTTGCTGATGATGTAATTCTTATAGCAAAAATTGAAGTTCAAATCAAGTTTATGCTTCAAATTTTACATGATTTTTGTACTGTCTCAAAGATGAAAGCCAATGCTAGCAAAACCAAAATGATGGTATGTGATACAAGATCTTTTGCAGATGATTTTAATATTAGGTCAACGAAAATTAAAATTATCTCCTCATATAAGTATTTGGGCACCTTAGATTCAAATAGATATTTTTGGCAAGATCGTATTGCTCAAAGGGTTTGAAACAGTATACATCCTTTATATTCAATTTGTAGTAAATGTGCACAAGAACAAATTTGAGCATGGGATGTGCACAACCAAATGTATAATCAACTTCTTCATCCAATAATATTATATAGTTGTGCAACTTGGGGATCCAATTTACTTGTAGTGCAATGGAAACATTTGGAATATGTTCAAAAACGATTTTTGTTGTAAGAACTTCACACGAAAGCGCGAAGTCCATATGATATTTCATTAATAAAACTTCAGGCCACTCAGGAAAAGCATGGTTTAATGATGGAAAAAAATGAGTTCAAAATAGAATATCAAAAGTCAAGATTTAACTTTGAGCTTTAAAGATCCGGAAATAAGGATCAAACAGAAGGCATTGAAGCACATGTGGGAACAACCATGTGGAAAAAAACAATTCATTTGTAGCAAATGCAAAGAGAATCCTTAACAAAAATACCTACTTATTTATCTATTACTATTTCTAGACAAAGTAAAATGACAATCACACATGCTCATGTGGGATCTCTCTATCTATTGATTGAAACAATAAGATGGATTAATCTTCCAAGCAAGCAACACATCTATAGATTTTGTATTCATGTAGTAGTGGAAGATCAAGAGCATATCTTTCTAAATTATCCTTTCTTTAATGCTTTTAGACTAAAATATAGTATTCAAGCAACAACTTAACAACATTTGTTTAAGCTGGAGATGTCAATTTTTTGTCATTTTCTTTATAAGGTATTCAAGACCCATCTTGATCATATTAAAGCCTTGTAATAAAAAAAATTTTATCCTATAGATCCTTTGTGGTCTTACAAGTATGTAATTAAACATTTCCAATTTCCAATATTTTTATGCATAGGATATTTTTTATTTAGAAAAACTCAAAGCAAGCGTGGCAAAGCATTTTGTATGTGAGCACTGGGTGGCAAAGCAGTGCAGGTACACATCATGACATACAGTGAGCAAGGAGCAAATGACAAGGCATCAATTATCATGGCCGAATAAGGAGTTATTTGGTAGTGATGTGCACCAAAAGAATGCCACTGGGTTCAAGCAGATGCTATCACAAAGGTTGATGAGCTAAAGCTTCTAGTAGTGGTGGTAGGTAGCTAAGTCTTGCAGGTGAAAGGTAATTCCAACTAGTCTCCTTGGAACATCATAGTGCTAGCCCATATGTAGGCATAGTCAGTCTATGAGATTTGAAAGGGCCCATGAAACCATCAAAAATCTAGAACTTCATAATAGCAAGCTCCTTCCTCTAGTGTTTGGCAACATGAACTTCATCATGGATGGAATGGGATGCACATTATCTAGCTAGGAAGGGCTTGGTGGCCCCGATAAGAGAGCCAAAGGGGCATTGGAGTGGATTTCAAGATCTATTTATGAATAGGTTGCTAGGAAAGAGTATTGGTAAAGAAGAAGGGGGCAATGGGATGAAGCTCAAATGAGCAATTGAGGCCACAAACAAATCATAACTAGTAGGAATATAGGAGGACGTAGGGATAGTAATGGGCTCAAGGGCAAATGGGTTAAGGTGGGGAATATCATCCCCATAATCAGGGATGCCAATGAACACATGTGAAGTAGAGGAAGCCCTATGCCTGCAAGGAAAGGAACTAAACTAGCTTCTCATAAAAGGATGGTGCCTAGACTAAGTATGGCTCAAGTCATGTAAGGGAGTGTAGGAGGATGTAGCTATGAAAGTGGATCACCCTCCCTTAAGGATTAGGCAAAAAAGGCTAGACTAAGGAAGAAAGTCGGTGCAAAGAAGAGTGTTTAGTTGAAGTGCACATCGATAATCTAGTTTGAAGCTATTATGGATCGAGTATATCAATGTTTGACTAAGCTAGAGGAAGTGGCTATATTTTTCACTCATCAATGCTTAAGCATGCTAGTGTGGTAGAGGCAATTAGCATGCTTGTCAACATTCATGATGTATTATGTATGAGCTAGGACCTCAAGAATGCCCTCATGCTCACAAATACACATGTCATTTGAAAGAGTGAGGCAAAATAAGTGATTAATAGCATTAAGCAAGAAGGTCAATATGTTAAGTGAATGCCCCCTTGAGATTATAGAGGACCTTAATTTGGTTACTAGTGAACCAATCAATAGGTTGACATAGGATGTATTTGCATACTACTCTTGTGACTAATTACCATAGCTTCATAAGATTAGCACCTCATATTTTCCTTTATGCATTGTAGGTTATTGTTCCCCATAAAGAAACCCTCTGCTACCTCCTAATCCACCAACATGCTTTTATGAATATGGTCCCTTGTAATAGGATACTTGATGATGCCAACAATGGTAGCCTCTAAAACTATAATGATCTTTTCTTCAATGATAAATGATGTGTTATTTCAGATCCTAATTATGGTTGAAGTAAGATTGAGGAATAGTAGCATGAATAACAAGAAGAAAATTTTCTAGCCTTTGGGTTAGAAAGTTTATTATGTAAGAGAGTTATGAATATTAACATAGTTAGTAAGCTCTTGGTAGATAAAATTGAATATCACGATGACACTTGACTAGTAAGGGTTTGTGCAAAATGAAGAGATATAGATTGAAGGGCTAACAAAATCAACCTTAAGATGGTGAAGATCTACAAAACAATCACGCGTAGTGGTAGTGTATAGACATTCATGAAAGAGATGTAACATTGGCTTCTTAGCATATCATCTTGAAGCAAGAGTCAAGAAAACACCTACTTGGAATCATTAGGATTTTTTAGACATTTACAAGGATGGAAGGGGATGATGGAAAGGTGAGGTAGTGAATGACATATAATTTGAGGATGTTGAATTATGATATCTCAACAACAAAGATGATAGGAAGAGGTGGTACATGGGTGAGGATGGGTGGTTGCATGGGTCTTTAGGTACACCATGAGTGGATGAGATGTTAAGTTTAGAGAAAGGTTATAAGTTCAAGAAGTATAGGTTATGTCATGGAAAATGTAGTGACAACAACATATAGATCTTTAACGTTGAAGCCCTAAATGTTAGTGATCCATGAGTAGGCTTGAGGCCAAATAGCTACAGTAAAATTATGCATATTTGCAATCCATCTGCAACTAGCAAAGGATATAGCATAATGGGAAAAATGCCATATGAGCTTGGGGAAAATCTATTAGATAAGTTCTCAAAGCTAGTAAATGATGAGCGACAAGGTACCCCTATGCCCAACCATACGAATCACGAAGTGTTCACACGTGACTCAGTCAAATTCTGCAGACTTTATTATTTCTAGTGCACTAGTCCTTTAGGAAGTGAATCTTACCTTAAGATTAATCATTTTCTATCCAATTACACTTGTGATGTTCGTTGGTATGGTTAAGTGTAATTGAGGCATCCAATTTTTATCATTTTTTGTTTTATAAGTTGGTGCTCAAATGTAGATAAAAGGAATTTGATTAACTAATCTAAATTAACTAATTAACTAGCATTTAACTAATCCTAACATAAGCATCCAATCCCACTTTCCGTACACATCTTGAACCCCTGTATCCACTGTTGGGCGACCAAGCGCTAGGCTATTGGGTGTACCAAGCGATAACACTACTGGGATTACCAAGCGAATACGTGTTACGCTTGAAGTAGTCATACTTATGTGTGTAATCTATCTAGCTTAATTGCTTCATTAATGTAATAACTAGAAAATATTTAATAACTAATGAAAAACATTTAATAATTAATTAAAAACATTAAATGAAAAATTAAAATAGCTAATCTATCCAAAGTGCTGCAAGGTTTATCAGAAAGCTTATCTTTATTGTCGCACACACTATTGTGCTCAAGTACAACAATGCTTGAATAAAGATTTGTACACTCAATGACTCCTACTATAGGCACTCAAGGAAAAAATTCTAACTTTCAAATGAAAGTTATGCAAGAGCTTCACTGCAACTACAATCTCTACTTGCCATAAAGGTGGCTATATGTGCATATCTATAGCTAATTTTCCACACTGCGTCGATGGGGCCTCATCGACGCATAGTAAGATGCATCGACTAGGCCTCGTTGACAAGGCCCAATTGACAAGGCTGCATCAACAAGGCCTCATCAATGTAGCCAACTTAACACAACTCACCATACCCCCATGAATGAATGAAAACTTGTTCTTGAGTTCTTTTACAAAATTGGGAAGGTATGGGATTATTGTCTGACTTTTCTTCAAACAAAACAACTAACTGACTTGACAAAAAATGGAGTGTACGAATCAACACATTACAGAAAATGAAGGTGTTCAAGACACAAAATTGAACACCATGACTTAACTCTTCAAAATCAAATAGCATGTTTCTTGATGGTGGGAAGTTGTTGGAGATAGTTAGATGGTCCCATGTAGTGGTTGTTCCTAAGGCTCTGAGGGACCTTCATCAGCTTCATGCACATGTGGTGGTTGAGGTGGCTACAGTTGTCCTGCTATTGCAACAACTTTAGGAAAGAAGCAAAAAGCATCCAGCAATGCTTTCATTTTTTCCTCCTTACTCCTAGGATCATACACCATTCATGCAACTTCATCGATGTGGGTTGGCATGAGCACATCCTAAGGACAAGGGATTGCTAGAAACAACTCCTTTGCATTGACAAACCAAGTAGTGAGCTGTTTGCATTCAATGTTGAATACACTGACTGTGTCTTTCAACTCTTAGTACTCATTCATCCATTTGGCTAGGTTCTTAGCAATTGATCATTAGTATTTGAATCATGCCCTGAGAACTTCGAGTTTAGTGCTTGTAGTCCCAAGCTTCTATTTGGCGTCTTTGTGATGCTTCAACTTTGGCTCATATAACAAATATGAGCTAGCCAGTTTTTGTTCTAACTTTGACCATAGCTGTCTGATAGTCAGCATTGCCAAATTTGCATAATGGAGATTGGCCAACTTCATATACTCCATCATTTCCTCTATTTGCAACTCCTTCAAGCGAATCTCTACTTTGTTGTAGGCGTCGATTCCATTAACAATGGGTTGCCACATTTCTCTTCCTTACTAGAGTTTCTACAGGGCTTCATTCATCTTTGCCTTCATCATTTGGATTTTTTTTTCATTCACTTCCTTCTATAGGCCAACCTGGTCCTTGTAGTAATTTCTCACTTTCTCAAATTTGAGGGCCTCATTCTTCCAAGTGACAATTTCGATGGTAGACTTTTGGCGCAATGCACGCACTTCCTCCATTGATAGATTATGATTTTTTGTGGCCAATCTCCTCAGTTCAGTGTTTACCCTAACAAGCTACTCCTACTGTTGATGAAAAAATTCTTACATTTGATCCTTTTGGGCATCAACATTTCACAAGCGATGATTCTATGCAATCAAAGTTTTATTCTCTTGGCACATTTGTTCCAAGTCCTTCTGAATTGAGTGCATTTCTACTTTAGCTATGGACTAGTTGAAGGTGGTTGTAATTGCCTCCTCCTCAACTTTCTAGAATCATTCTTGAAGCTATTTGAAAGCTTCATCTCTTGTTATTGCTGGGTTAATGATTGCAGGATCCACAAGTCGGGCACAAAGTTTGGCAACCTTCATGGCCAAGCATTGGTTTCTTTCTTGGGCCATTTCAAGTTGCCCCTCTAGGATAATGCATTTTCCCCTTGCATTCAGTAGCTCTGATTGGGTTGCAATGATGTTCTCTGGAAGATCAAAGATGTCCAGAGTTGGTTGCCTAGGTCCCACCAATCATTCCAGCAACTTCTCATGCTAGGCTACGTCTAACTTCCCACTGACTGTGCCTATGGATGTCTACACATCTTTAAGTGTAGATACATTTGGTATAGATGCCATAGGTGCATTCAATACTTCTGCTACATGGTCAACCACCACTTTAGCCGCTATCTCCTACCCTTGGTGCTTCATTATCAAGACAGTTGCCCCTTCACCTTCCTCCAACCACACTGAGAAAGTGATAACATTCCTACAGATTTCTAGGAATAAATGATGTTGCAATAATGACACCATTACCTCTCAAGTGTTGGGATCTGACCTCGTAGATAGCTATGTTCCTTGGGCAGAGAAAATTGGACCATCCCTCTCCATCTGGCTAACTGTCCAGGCCACCTCATTAAGGTGACTCATCACTAGCCAATACAAAGATGGATTTGCCCCACTCGTTCTTGCTTGTTGCTCTTATTCACTCAAGAGCTATTTTTATATTTTGTGCAGACACTCAATGACTACGTAGGCCTTTGGTGTTGTCTCTTGAGTGGGTGGTAGTGGTGACTGCTCCTCTTCTTAGGTTATTATTGGTGTTTTGTCTTTCATGATTTTTGACCATGAGACCAAGGGAACATGCCTAAGGGTATAATTAAAGTAGCAAATGATGCTTGCCCTTTTGCAAAGTTTTTAGATGAGGCATGGAAAGAGCAAGGTCTTCCTTCCATGTTCATTCTCCTTGAAGCACTTCTTGATCTCTAAGTAGATCAATTATGGAAGGTTGATGAAAAATTTCTTGCTTAGAGCAGTGCATGCTCGAGTAGAGAACGTGGTTATCCATTGGTTAAGGCGGTAGTTGCACTGGCCTATTTTGGTTCCAAAAAAGGCTTAACTTGTTGGATGTTGACCAACTGCCTTTTATTCGAGCATTCAAGGTTGTAGATCAACATGGCCCTAGAGGGAAAGCTTTGATCAATTATATAAGGTCCCTCCCACAATGTTTGAAATTTTATTTTTTGGGGTACATGTGTAGGGTTCCACTAAAGAACCTTATCTCCTGGTTGAAGTTTTACTCTCTTGATTCTAAGGTCATGACATTGCTTGCTGAATGCCTTGTTCACCTCATTCAAGGATAGGGCCACTAATCAATTTTTTTCTAACACATTTAGGTTGATTAATATTTCTCTCTGTGCTAGACTTAGGTTAAGATTTACTTCATAGGCTGTTGAGAGTGTACGGAGCTTGGATTGAATCGAGAACGTTGAAAGTTTTCCGTACACTAACTCATAGGGAGAATAGCCAATAGGAAGTTTCCAAGTTGAACGATAAGCCCAAAGAACATCATTAAGCTTTGTACTCCAATTCTTCCTATATTTGCTAATGGTTCGCATTAGCATTTTTGTGATCTCTCTATTGGTTACCTCTGCTTGACCATTGGCTTGGGGGTGGGAAGGTGTTGTTAATTTATGTTCTACCCCCAAGCATTGCATTAACTTTCTAAAGGTGGCACATATGAAATGAGTTCCATTATCAAAAATTAGTGGACGTGGCACCCCAAACCTATTCACAATATTTTGTTGTATAAATTTGGTAGTAATGGATGATGTACAATTAGTAACGGCTTCTACTTCTACCCATTTTGTGTAGTAGTCAACTACTACTATAATATATGCCTTTCCATTGGATATGGATGATGTTGACCAACAATGCTCGAATAAAGATTTGTAAACTCAATGACCCCTGCTGCGGGCACTCGGGGAAAAAAATTTAACTTTTAAATGGAAAAAATGCAAGAGCTCCATTGCAACTACAATCTCTACTTGCCATAAATGTAGTTGTACACATGCATTTATAGCTGATTTTCAACACTGCATCAACGAGGCCTCATCAATGCATGGTAAGATGCGTCGACTAGGCCTCATTTATGAGGCCACGTCAACAAGGCCTTGTCGACGCAGCCAACTTAACATGACTCATTAGTAAAAATTAGAAAAGGCTTCTAACATTCAAGTTCCAAGAAGATCAATATTTTTCTAACGAAATGTGCTTCCAAGTTGATGATCCATTATTCTAAGTTAGCCATCAAAGAGAAAGGTTGTAGAGGTGATGATAAAAAATTTGATAAAGCGAAAGAGCTCTCTAGGTTTATCTGTCCACTCCCAAGTAGTAAGATATATCTTTTCTTTTATATAAGATCCATAATAGATGAAGTTACAAAAAATACTATTAATATATTAAAAATTTTTTTTAAGAAAGAGATCATAGTTGTAGCATACAAGGAAGTGGCTTGCAAGACCAATCTGGCAAGGAGAATTTAGCTTGTAGATGAGAGATGTATCTTGTTTAAATCTAACAGGTGTTGATGCAAGGTAGTGAGAGTGCAAGTCAAGTAAAAATTCATAAATGTGCTAAGAAAAGGAAAATACCAAGGTATGGATTTAGAAAGGATCTAAAGGTTTCTCCAATGAGCCTAAGAATGAAATGAAAGTGGCCTTTTGAACATCCAATATTAAATCCTAGTTCTATTTTAACCAGGTTGTAATTTAGATTTTTTTAACCCCCATAATTTAGATTATATTAAAAAAATTAAGTTACCAAAATTAACGACCAAGATAGATTTTTATAACCATAATAGTAAATTGACTTTGTTGCTACTGAAAACTCATCCTCAAGATTAATATCCTCCAAAACCCTACATTTAGGACATTTATTATTGTTAATAATGCCTCAAGATTGTAACTTTAAAGAGTGGGCAATTCATTAAATACAACCTTATTCATAAATAATTTGAATCTTGATGTTAAAGCTCTAGAATGCTATTTAGTATACATAGATTCATAGTTACTAGGATAACAATGCTGATAAATGGACTTTGTTGTGTAATTGGTTGTAAAATATATTTAAAAGTAAAAAGTTTCTTTTAATAAAATGCATTTTATTAAAGAAAATATTAAAGCAACCTATCATCCTCTTAGATTGTAAAATGTATTAGTAATTTTTGCATGTTAAATATATTTGCTATTGTCTCTATCAATTTCTATCTCTATTCCTAGATAGCATCATTACTGCTAAACAAGTATATTTCCTTTGTAACAAATATATTTTGGATCAAATCATTTTCATTTCGGAGTTTCTTTAATCAACTATTGATAAAAACTATTTGTTGCATTTAAGCTGCATGTTATTAAAGCATATGATATAATTAATTGGAATTAATTGAATTAGTCTCATAAAGATTTGTTTTCTTATGTTTTCTTACATACTAAATTAGAAGATTAAAATAATTAAATTCATTATTCAGAACTTCACCTCTTCTATTACTTTTAATAGCATTAATTTTAAGGCCAAAATGATTTTCAACATTCATCTTGAAAAATTTAAAAGTGAAGTATACTTCATATTTGTAATTAAAAAAAAAAAAGAGACTATGTGCCTCTTGAATAATATTCAACAATAATGATGAAATATCTTGAGTCTTTGAAGGTGTTGGCTTGCATTGGACTAATAGAAATCATGTGGAAATGTTTTAATAGTTGTTTCTTCCTCTCCATTGTGGAAGAATAAGGGCTAGGTTTTTGTTTTTTTTTACATATGTTTTATATATTTTTTCTAAAAGCAAAGATCATTTAATTTCAATAATATTATGATCTTTATCTATTTTTATCAAGTTTTAATATGAAGTATGGCCAAGTATCATATGTCATAGAAGTAATTCATTTTTTAGTAATAGGGGCATGAAAAGCACGTTTGATTTTTCTTTATTTTTCAAACCTCCAATGACCATAAGTGTATAAATCTAATTTGGAAGGTTCTTTAGCATGTAATTGAATCATTTTCCATTTTTATTGTATAGCCCTTTGATGAATTGTGGTTTGCTAGGCCCCGATATCAGATCCTCGATATTGGGTACACGATATCATGATTCCTGTGTAAGCCTATAAATACACATTCGGGCGCACAAGAAAAAGGAGAGTTGGAAAGTGTTAAAGTAGAGTCTTTTTGCTAGTTTTTAATTCATTTTAGTTCTTTCCCCAGTGCATGCCCACAGTGTGATGATTGTAATTGTACGAAATCTTTATTCGAGTGTGACGTACTTGGACACGCACATGATCGGTAATAAAGATCGAGATTACTTCATCATTGCAGCATTCACTTAGTTTTTAATTGGTTAATTGTTATTGTTAATTGTTGTTATTATTTATTGTTTTCTTAGTTAATATTTCTTTACCATCATTTACTATTCCTGTTGTTAAATGTGGAATGAGTATGATTTAATCACAAACATTGGAGTGTAACTACTTGGTAACCTAGTAGCGTATCTAGGAGTGCTCAAGTAATGTGCATTTGGTAATCCTAGAAGTAGTACATGAGGTTCAAGATGTGTACAAATGATTAAGGACAAATGCTCTTCGCACTTAAGCTAGCTTAGACTTCATTTCCTATTGCTTATTAGTTTAATCAAGATTATTTTCCCTTGTCTCTAGGAGTAGCCTAGGGTTAGAAATCATATCATACACCTCACTCTAGACTAAACCATATGTGAAAAAATAAATACTAGTCCAGGTGGGAAGACAGTGAACTGTGATCAATGTGTAACTATCTCGATACCACAACTAGTCCATCTGCGGAGTTTGACCGGATCATGCGTACATGCTCATATTTGTATGGTTGAGTGTAGGGATACCTCGCCACTCATCACCCTCCTCATCAAAAAGAACATTAATTCCTTTTGAAACCATTTGTCAAAGAGGCAACAATAAATTTAATAAGTATGAAACAAAAAAAAATATCATGCATATTAATAAATTTTTTTATGATTCAAAAATTATTTGACATCACTATTACCATCAAGTTTTATGTATGTTGGATCTCCAATTTTAATTCGAGCTAAGATTCATAAGTCTAAAATTTAAGAACATCTCATACTGACTCATGTAGTTAGAGCAACCACTATTTAAAAATCCATGTGGAGGAACCTAAATTCTTTGGAGTCATAAGTATTAACCAATTTATTGTCCATTTTTAACATTCTAGCATTTGTCATTTGTTACTATGAATGTTGATAAGCATTGAATAATTTTTAGTGCTCAACCATATAAAGTTATGAACATAGTTGTTATTCTAACTAACTATTGAAAGAATTTATAAAATAATAGTTGCTATTACAATTCATCCATAAATAATTTTTTTAACCTTTTACAATAGGCTACAATTGAGTTAAAACTATCTACTTAACTAACTAGTAAATATGCTTAAAATAATAATGCACTTCCTTCCAAGAAATATTTCATTTTCCAACCATTGTATTCTCCTTAAATACTCTTTGTTGTCTAGTGAATTCTGAAGAACTTCTTTAGGGGGTGTTTGGGTGGTGGAATCTTGTACTGTTAAATGTGGATAGATGTTAAATTTGAAAATTCACGAATTGTACTAGATTACATATTTGAAACTGAAATTTAGAAAAAACCCAGAAATCAAAAGAATTTAGTGTTTTTGGTGCATTCAATAAGAATGCCACCATATATCCTCATTGAGCCATCCAAAACCAAATAAATTTTATATAGGAGTAATTAAAAATTGCCAATTTAATATCCCAAAGCTCATGTCACCAAACAAGCCCTTAAAAGATTTCCCTTACCTTGAGATATGTAAGCTTTGAGTGCATGTAATGAATGAGCACAAGGCTTCTCCTTCTAAAAGTAATAAATCACATTTACATAATAACATTAAGTAAGTTGTTTACATCTTCACCTTTAACTCTTCGAGAATAAAATATTTTTGCACTCTTTCAATATCTTTCTAAAATTTAGCATTGAGTCCAAGTCCCCAAACAACACATCCATACAACACAATAGGATAGATATACTCTAAAAAAAAACTATGTTGTGACCTTCCAGGCCTATAGTTCTAAATCCTTGCACTTGCTTTTGAAAGCATACTAAGCCTTGAAACCTCTTGTTATTCTTTCTTTGATGCACTTTGCCCACATGTAATTGCTCATATAAATGTGACCCATATATTTAAAAGAAATTACTATTTGTACATTGGTACATCTTGTACTCTAGATCATCAATTTAGTTTTATCCATATTTATTTGAAGACCACCAAATGAGCAACAATAATTTTCTAAAATATGCATCATATTTTGCATACCATGTGTAGTAGTAGAGCTAAAGGTAGCATTATCAATATATAAAAGAAGATTGCCATTTAGGATTCAATTTTAATAGCATAACTATTTTGTCAATTCAATAATCGTTCTTGCATTTGGTCAATAATAAAAGGAAAAAAAATTTGAGAAAATAAACAACCTTGCTTTAACTCCATTTTTGCTGTGCAAGATTTTAAAAAAAATTAATTATTAATAACATTCAACTCCAGCAGGTGCGTCCCACAGACTGCAACCTTACTCATATATGTTCTGAGGTTTTCATTATTCCATGCTCCTTTTTCAAAGGTGTAGGCGCCGCTGTCGCTCAACTTCATTATCCTTCCAATTTTATCGCAATTTCAAATCCCTTCTCGAGATTTCTCCGACCCTTTCACGTTTAACGAAACATTTCAATAGGATTTTAACTTTTAGCATAAAATTCCCACGCGATACAACGTATTTGAAAACATAATGAGTTTGGCCGGACACGAGGACGTCAAGTAAACATTATATTGTGCACAAGAAGCTATGAAAGCTGCAATTTTCCTGCTTTCTCCTGCCGGCCAATAACGATGGGTGGATTCAATCAATCATGGTGTTTGACTGATACCCTTCGCTTACTTTTAAAAGGTCCGAATAAGTGCTGTCTGCCACTCTGCTTCTGGTTCTGCACTTCTCTTAAAGAATTTAATTCCCCATTTCCGTTAAAGAATCCCTGAAATATTTACATAATTGTGTGGTTTTGCTAATGGGTTAAATGTTATAAAGAGACAAATACATAATTAACAAAAAAAAAACCATTAACCATATTATAACAGCTACTGCGATATCTGATCAAAGGGACCCAAAATCACTATCAATCAACACAATTCCATTAATGCTCATTATAATAAATACACATTGTTTGTTTCTAAATCTTTTCTTGATTTTTTAAAATTCAATGTTCAAAATCTTTTTTTGTATATTCTAATAAAAATTGAAGCCGAGATTGCTAATAACTTACGTTAAAACAATTTTTTTCTGAACCATTTTTATTGTTGAGACCTTTGGTATTGAGGGAGTCAGGTATTGGAACCAAAGTATTTTTGAAATAAATATGTGCTCTCAATACAAGTTTTAAAAATAGAATTTTATAATTCAACATTCTTCATCAAAATGTAACTCATAATATAGAGCATTCAAATCAAAAGTTACCACTAAACTAACACTGAACACTGCTATATCACTGCCTGTTCTTTAATCCTATCTTCTTCGTGCAGGAAGGAATCTGTTCAGCTCCTGTCTGGTCCATCGGAAACAAAAGGCAATAAAATGGGTACACTGCAATCTTGTTAAATGACATAGACGTGTTCTTTATCCTTGTCCTCTTAGCAGAGAAAGGAATCTGTTATCTTGCTGTCTGTCCTATCCATCATCTAGGAATAAAGGGCAAAAACCAAGGTAGAAAGAAAAAGCACAACCTTTGCTTGCAAACCCGGCGAAAGATTATTCCTTTCTGGGCCGATTCATATTTAACAGCGTCAGATGTCCATTACCATCATCATCCAGCATAGTAAAAATGGCGTCCATGGCAAGCGTTCTTTCCGGTGATGAGCACACAACAATCTGTAGCAGAAGATTGGCCGGCATGGAACAAGACCTGCAACAACAATTTATGGGGTTTACGCTCTGTGGCAGTTTTACTGGCTGTGGCAGCTCCTTCGTACCAATGCGTACGTTCTGCATATGCCCAGCACTGTTAGAGGCAATATTGAAATGGTAAAAATATTGTAGTTGTGCATACACTGCATTTTAGAAGAAGCTGCTCCTGCGCTTCACATTCTTTTTCAATTCCCAATTCATCTTCAACGATGGGATGATCTATTCTCTCTGTTCGTTGTAAAAGATTTGTACATAAAATTTTAGTGCATTATTCGTACAGGCTGAGTAAGTTCAAATTATGCATCATTAATCGGTATATGAAAGATATCTCAGGTTTGCCCTATTTCGACGTGTTCAGTTGGAAATTTGGAGCCGAACGTTTGTCGCATTGCAGCAAGGGCGGAATTGCTTCAGTGTCTGTGCCGTTGCAGGGTCTTAAAGAATGAATTAGCATCTTAAAACCCTTCTTTGAGACTCAAAATTAAATGGAAGTATGGAACTAAATGTAGTTAATTACGTTTATTGAGATGTACCGTGTAAAAATTACTTTTACAAAATTGATTGAAATTTAAAAATTTTATCATTACATTAACTATAATGTATTTCACATATGAGTTTGTGACCTTAGTTCTATGTTAGGTTTCTTATTACCAAGCATCTGTTTGTTGGTATTTAATGGAAAATATTGAAACTCCAGGTTTCTTTCAATCACTTTTGCAGGTAAATTAATTATTAGCTATATATTTATTATATATATCTATATTTTTGTATCAAGATCTTTTTCCTTTACTTAAATCTTAAGATTTTACTTTGACTAACTCTTTTTCACCGTCTACCCATATTTACTATTTAGTATTTACTTAACTAGAAAGTTCCACCTTGGCATTTCTTATTAAAAAAATTACTATGACCATAAAGCTCCCATTAGCTTTAGTGTTATGATCCTTGGAAATAGCAATGCCAAATATAATGATTTTATTAAATATTAAAATATAAATGCTAATATTGATAATTAGAAAAAGTTAGAATATCCATAGAAAATAGATTCTTCAATATTGGTGATTATTAAAGATCTTGAGGATGACTTCTTAATGAAATTTTGAAATGTCTAAATCAGATCACAATACTATTTTAGAAAAGCTAGAGAAGAGTTAGAGAAACCATGAGACATCTACAAATTGATTTAGAAATAAATTCCTTCTTGTGGCAACCACATGTATTTATTGTGATAAAATTTAATAGAATTGCCTTGCTTGATTGTTTGCCTTGGTTTGGTAATGGTCTGGGAGTCATTTTCTATTCTATTTTCTTTTATCATAATGGATTTTGATATTGTTGCACTAATGGTTCTCCAGATTTCCCAACAATTAGTATCTAAGCAAGGTTTAAAGTTCAATGCCCTTGATAGATTTATGATGTTGTGTTACTCGTGAAGCTATTGTTGATCATAATGGTTTGTAGATACATTTTGAAGGTATAAGGTTTTCTATAGGTTTTGCTAATTTTACTATGGAAGTTCTACTATTCTGTGCATACTATTATTTACAAATGTATACATGATTATTATTTGATGAGTAGCATTTTGTAGCTATGTTGACAAGACCTTGTCAATGCGGCCTCATCATCTAAGCTTCGTCGATGATGCCTAGTTGACGCATCATATCATGTGTTGATATGGCCTCGTCGATGTAGTGCCTATAGTTGGCTATAAATATGCACTTGTAGCCACATTTATGGTAATAGGAGATTGTAGTTGCAGCAGAGCCCTTGCATTTTTTTCATTTGAAAATTAGAATTTTTCCCTAAGTGCCCGTAGTAGGAGGCGTTGAGTGTACAGATCTTTATTTGAGCATTGTTGGACCTGAGCACGATAGTGTGTGTGGCAATAAAGACGAGCTTTTTGATAAACCTTGCAACACTTTGGATAAATTATCTATTTGAATTATGCATTCAATGTTTTTAATTATTTATTAAATTTTTTCCAATTAGTTATTAAATATTTTCTAGTTATTACATTAATGAAGCAATTTAGCCAGATAGATTACACACATAAGTATGACCGCTTTGAGTGTAACACATATTTGCTTAGTAATCCTAATAGTGTTATCACTTGGTATGGCCAGTAGTGTAGTGCTTGGTTGCCTAGCAATGGATATGTGGGTTCAAGATGTGTACGGAAAGTGGGACTAGATGCTTATGTTAGGATTAGTTAAATGCCAGTTAATTAGTTAATTTAGTTTACTTAATCTAATTCCGTTTATCTACATTTTGAACACCAAACTATAAAACACAAAATGGTAAAAATTGGATGCCTCAGTTACACTTAACTATATTAACGAACATCACAAGTGTAATTGGGAAGACAATGATTGACATTAAGGCTAGATTCACTTCCTAAAGTACTAGTGCACTAGAAATAATAAAGTCCACAGAATTTGACCGGATCATGTTTCAACACTTGTGATTCGTATGGTTGGGCATAGGGATACCCTCACCGCTCATCATTGGCATTGTTACTAGGGACTTTGTTTGTGGAACATGTGCTATTTAGGTTTAGGTGAATACCGTTAATATTGTTGTATGAACCTCAAGGTCAATACCATTCCCACTATACATAAAGAATTATAAAAACACACTAATATTTTGTTTTGTTTTGCAAACATGTCTTCTTCTTCTTGTAAGCACGAGGATACCAAACGACTGGTCCCATAGGAGTGCAAGGTGGTATACACTTATCTAGATGAGTTTATGTTGAACTTCACCTTTATCTTACATCAAGATGAATAGATGTGATGGTGTGATATGGAGGGCAACGTTGTCTTGCCCCCTGATAGATTTGTGCCCAAGATGCTATTTAAAACCCTTAAAAAGTTGGGATAGCAGATCTTCACAAAGAATACGTCGTGGATGTGTATGACACTTGAAACTATTATCCTATTGAAACACAATGCAAACGGGATAGATGTCAGAAAAAGCTCCACAATGCTACAAAGGGGAAACATTTTACTAACTCCTTATTCCTACTAGGTTAAGATGACATTAAGGATCCTCCTACTGAAGGTTCTTAACATGAAGATTCTCCACCCCCTATTACAAATGGTGAGGGTGTGAACTTGAACCTGCAATCCACTATCAATAAAATAGGTTTAGGAAAAAGTGATAGCCAAGGTAGGGACTCGGGAAAGCATCATAATAGTAAGGGATCTAAGGATGATGATCATAACAAGCATAAGAGTGGTGGTGGACACCACAGTGGAAGTGGTAGTCCATATTCCACTTCATCCTCTTCATCTAAACATTCCTCTTCATTTGATGGTTCTCATGGAAGCTGCTATTGAAACAACCATGATGAAGGTGATCAGTGAGATAACAATGACTATGAAGGTCACCAAAATCAAAGGTGTGGCTGAAACCATGATCGACGTCATCAACGTAGTGATGATGATGAACCTTTATTGGCAACTCGAAGTATGCTTAACCTTTTGGAGGCAGTAAAAATCCTAACCAGACATATGAATCATAGTCAGATCAAGTGCTTAGACATGAACAATATTCCATGATTTGAGGGGGGATACAAATATGATTTGTAGACACATCTACAAGCTGTTCATGATGCCTGTGCCTTACAAAACATAAAAAACAAATATCAAAAACTCAAGCTTTTCCCAAGGACACTCATTAAGGAAGTTGAAAGTTGGTACTAGTTCTTAGAGTTGGAGTCCATTCGTAGATGAAGTACCATGTTAGAACTATTCAATGACAAATATCAAATGTACTCCAGAGTGTCTAATCTGAGAAGGCAAATTCAAGGCTAGAAACAAGGAACACACAAATCCTTAAATGCCACCATGGGTTGATACTATTCACTCTTACACTGATGCCTAGCCATGGTTATTCTCAAAAGGAATAACTTCGCCACATCATAGATGGGCTTAGAGTAGAAACAAGAAGAACACTTGGGGTGTATGCCCAAGGAAGATTGTCTAAACTAAGAGCTCATAAGATCCAAAGGCTAATTGAGTAGGTAGTAAAAGAAGAAGGTGAGCTATGAAGAAAGGAAAGTGCTAAAGAGTATAACAGAGATCCTTCTATCAGAAAATGAGAGGTCTAATTTTGTGACAAGGAGGAGTCATCACTTGATGACGTGGTGAATAGAAAGACCTTGCCCATCCAAAAATTTGTTTCTAACACTTTAGCCAAGGTTGATAAGTTATGTTTACTTTTTAGATGAAAAATTTCAAACTGCTTTGAAAATTGCTAAAGAATCTAAAGAGCAAAGTAGTGATCAAAATAATAGGAGGAAAAAAGAAGCTAAATGTGCCTACCAAAGAGGTAAGGGCAAAGCTGCTGTAGTAGAGGAAGTTGACTTTGATGATGAAATGAAATGTGACATCTGTCAATACAAACATTCAAAGGGATGTTTCCCTATGATGTCACACTTGCAAGAGTCTAGAGTATACACATTGAATCCTCACCTAGCACATAAGTAAGCTGCAAGATGATTGCCTTACCCTCAAGGCAATCCATGGTAGTTCCACCAACAACAATAAGCTTACTACCCAAGTGGAACTCCTCCACAACTGTATGAACAATACCAATAGTGGTGTCAACCACAATCGTGGGGAATACTACCACCAAGGTAGTAGTACCTGTATAGGAAACCAGATTCATACGGGTACTATGTTCAACAACCTTTCTCCCCTAGAAGTTTTGCAAGTCATACATCATTCCAGCATCACTATTACCATCCAGAGTACCACTAAACATATTCGCCATCTACTCAAGGATATTCATATCCATATGATCCTCCACATCCCTTTGCACATACACCTCCACCTTTAACCTAGTTACCTCCTACTCTATCCATGTAGGGTTAGATTCCTCCACAGCTACAATAATGAAATGCTATAAGGGATATACACTCACAATTGGTTTTTCAACCAAGTGATTAGGATAATTGATTAAGAAAAAGACCTTTCTTTCAACCTAGCAGTCCTCTCCAGCCCTCACAACCTACTCTGGTTGATTGTCCTACATCTCCAATACCCTCATCCTCAGCATCAAGCACCTTCAAGTGTCCTTCAAACTTAGTGCTGCCTAGTATTTTCATTGTGATGCTAACTCATGTTGTTTCTAATTGGATCAAGGTTGGTAATCTTCCTATGAAAAGATTTGATCCAGGAAGTCTACTCATCTATCTACAAATTGCTGGACATGAGCCATGCAAAGCTCTTCTTGACTCTGGTTTTGGAGTTAATCTCATCTCCCATGACATGAATAAGGCCTGGAACCTACCACCTCTTAAGAAGAGTAACATTCATCTAGAATTAGTAGATCAGTTAATTACTGTTCCTTTGGCATTAGTAGAGGACATTGTGATCATAGTTTGTGGGTGGTCTTATCTTGTTGATTTTCTAGTGATCAAGGTGGACAACTACAAAAGTGACTTTCCCATCATTATGGGAAGAGCTTGGTTAAGTACGGTCGACACAAGAATGGGCATAAGGGATCTCTCTTTAGAAATATCCAAGGAAAATGAGCTAGGAAAAATTGAGAAGAAGCATATTCCATGCATCACGTACAACAACAATGGGTGCAATTGTGTACAAAATATTTGGTCAACCAAAAGCACATACATTAAAGCATGCATTTAGTGTGTGTAAGAGATTAATATTCAAAGGTGTCTGTATATAGTAGTCATAAAGCAAGAGAGTACCTAGTGGCCGATAGCTGACTTAGATAGTAGCACACTATGCATGGAGTCAACTGAGAGCTTAACTTGTGCATATGTTGAAGGCAAGGACAAAATTGAACAAGCTCATTTCCAACTCTTTGATGAAGATGATGATACCTATTGGGGAGAGTTGGAAATCCTTGATCACTTCAAGCAGGAGCCCTTAGAACTAAAAACTTTACAAGCTGGTATGGAGTATGCATTTTTAAAGAATGGTAAATTGATCATCATTAATGCCAAACTTGCTCCTAAACAAAAAGAAAAGTTGTTGAAGGTGGTGAACAAATGGTCAACAAAATTTGCTTGGTCATATCTAGAGCTAATAGGAATTGATCTAAAGATATGCTAGCATCACATCTACATCAACTCAACCATGAAGCCTAGAAGGTAGTCACAGAGGTGGTTGAACCCCAAATTGAAGCAAATCATCAAAGAGAAAATTGAGCAACTCCTCAAGGTGGGGATCATTTATCCAATTGTGGATAATGAGTGGGTTAGTCCACTTGTAATTGCACCAAAGAAGGATGGCAAATGATAGGTTTGCATTAACTTCAAGCTATTGAATATGGCAGCATTTAAAGATCACTTTCCCTTGCCATTTGTAGATCAAGTGTTAGACACCATATCTGAGCATTGTTATTATAGAATTTTGGATAGTTATAGTGGCTATAACCAAATCCAAATTGCACCAGAAGATCAGGCCAAGACAAAATTCACAAGTCCCTAGGGGACTTTTTCATATTATAAGATGCCATTTGTTTTGTGCAATGCTGCTACAACATTTCAACACTTGGTCCTTAGTATCTTTCAACAGTAGATTAGTAGTGGTGTTGAAGTCTTCATGGATGACTTTTCCACCTATGGAGCTACCTTTGAGAAAGCCTTGGATTGACTTGAGAAAATACTGAAGAGATGTGTAGAGACAAAAATATAGCTCAATTAGCAAACGAGCTATCTCATGATCCAAGAAGGCATTGGGCTTGGGCATCAAATTTCGTAGAAAGGGATTGAGGTAGACCTAGAAAAGATAAGGGTCATCCAAGGAATAACATGCCAACCAGAGATTGTTAAAGATGTTAGCCAAGATGCTCAAAAAGGACCTTATGGAGGCCACTATGCTGGGAGATGCACGGTCATAAAGATCCTAATGGCAGAATACTATTGGCCTACATTCTTTAGGGATGCCCACTAGTTTGTCAAGTCTTGTGAATGTTGTCAATGAGACAAGGGGATGACTGCTTGCATGGAAGGTTCTCAATAATAGATTCAACCACTAGAGCCTTTCAACATATGGGGCATTGACTTCGTGGTTCCCATCACACCCATGTCCAATGAAAAGACATATATTATAGTAGTAGTCGACTACTACACAAAATGGACAGAAGTAGCAACCATTGTTGATTGTACATCATCCACTGCTACTAGATTCATACAACAAAATATTGTGAATAGGTTTGGGATGCCACATTCACTACTTTCTAACAATGGAACTGACTTCACAAGTGCCACCTTTAGAAAGTTAATGTAATGCTTGGGGGTAGAACATAAATTAACAACACCTTACCATCCCCAAGCCAATAGTTAAGCAGAGGTAACCAAATGGGAGATTACAAAAATACTAATGTAGATCATTAGCAAATATAGGAAGGATTGAAGTACAAATCTTAATGATGCTCTCTAGGCTTATTGTTCAACTTGGAAACTTCCTATTGGCTATTGTCCCTATGAGTTAGTGTATAAAAAACTTCCAATGCTTCTGATTCAATCTTAGCTTCATACACTATCAACTGCCTTTGAATTAAATCTTAACCTAAGTCTAGCACAAAAAGAAAGACTAATCAACCTAAACATGAAGATGAAAACTGATTAGTGGCCCTATTCTTGAATGAGGTGAACAAGGCATTCAACAAGCAATGTCATGGCCTTAGAATTAGGAGAGTAAAACTTCAACTAGGAGATAAGGTTCTCTATTGGAACCCCACACATGTAGCCCAAAAGATAAAATTCCAAACATTGATCTACAAGCCTAAATGCTCAAATAAAAAGTAGTTGGTCAACATCCAACAAGTAAAGCCTTTCCTTGAACTAAGACAGGCCAGTGTAAATATCACCTTAATAGATGGACAACCACATTCTATTTTTCAGATCTCCTCCTTCCAACTTAGTCATGGGGGAGATGGCCATCCGTGCTAACCATCAATATGGCTCCTTAGTTTTTGTACCTTTTTATTTTTCATGTTTTTGATTTTTACAAATTATTTATTTTTCAAATTTTTCTAATTTTACACCATCTTTAGTACATTTGAACTTTCTTGATTATTTTACACTTATATATTTTGCTTTGTGTTGTTTGATTTAAGTGTGATATTTTCTCATTTTTGCTAAAAAATTTGCTTTATTGTCATAGGAAATAGTGTCACTATTGCTATTTACTAATGATGGTTTGTGCTTAATATTGTGATTGTCGATGTCTGGTTTCTATTTTTGAATTCTGATGTTTGGTGATTTTGACATAGTTTACTTTTTTATGGAACAAGCAGTGAGTCCATGTCATCGGCCCATCTAATGACCTCTATGGTTTTTCTTGTTCTGGGAATTTGAAGTTCCTTTTCATTAAAGAAACTTTTAATCAATCAGTGACCTTGGTAGTTCCAGAATCAGGAAGGATTCAAAGGTTTGTAAAGGGTATGACTTCAAGGGAACTCAATACTCTTTGTACTCTTCTACTTACTTGAGTGCTTGAGTGTGTTTCATAGACTTCTTACTATTTCATACCAATCACTAATAGGAAGACAAATAACATCATTGCATGGTGTGGTTCCTATAAAAAAAAAAGTAATGGGAATTCAAAGCACACTCCTTTGACATGAATAAGTCCTTGCATGGTGTTGTTTTCATTTAAAAAAAACAATGGGAATTCAAAGCACACCAATTAGACAAATAAAAGGACTACAAGCATTGGTTATGGGACTTGAATGCCAAGCACCTATGCCTGACAATACCCTCTAACTAAGGCCCTCTCTCTCCCTTTCTACTTCTCTTTTCTTCTCTTTGTGGAATGGTGGTTGTTTTGTGGAAGCACTCTTGTGTCTCAAGTGGGCGGATCGATCTTAGGATGACAATGCAAAGTCACTGGAAGTGAATAAGTTTGGTTCACACTGAGGATGGATCTTCTTGGGTCATTTTAAACACAAATTTTACAAGGGACTTCTTAGGACCTTAAGTTTGAACTCTATTCCACCTTCTCTATCATCCATCCATGCTACCATAACTTATCTCACTATCGTGTTCTATGTTATGCTCTATGTCTTGGTCTGATGTGTTGGGATTCTTGGCTAGATTCTTTCAGGTTGGTCCTTAACTTTCATGATCATTAAATTGACTATGGGGCCCATGGACTCCTTATTTGAGGTTATACAAGGGCAAAAATGGCATGAGCTTGCTATGGGGAGGATCCACTTGTATAGCTTTTGGCTTGGTTAGTTAAGGTTCCTTACCTTTGACATCACTACAATCCTATCTTTCGCATTTTCTATTGAGTATACTACTCAGTGCTCCTTAATCTTTCATTCCTTCATCGACTAAATCAAAATTTCTTCATTTTTCTAAATTTATGTGCTTCAACACCCTCTTCTCCTATTTTCATACTATTCTTGGTCCTCTGAGCTTTCATTTGACTCCAATTTCATTCAAAAACTCTTTATATTTTGCAAGTTTGACTAAAGTCAACATTTACTTACAATGGTCAATGGTTGCATCGTTGAGGCCCTATTGATGCATCCACCCTCATCAACTCGGCCTAGTTGACTAGGCCTTGTCGATGCAGTGTAAAAACCCTATATATACTATCGAACACTTTGCAATTTTTTGCCATTTTCTCATAAGAAAAGGGGAGTTTTTGAAAATTTTTAGAGGCTAAAACCTTTCAAAGCTCATAACTTCTCAACTGTTTGTTCAAATCACTTCACTTTTTCATCTTGCACTTATTGAAGGTAAGATCCTTATTGTTGGGGTTGTAAACCTTTAGCTTTCTGATGAAAAATTGATGGCATTTTTTAGAAATTTTCCTAACTCCCCTAAGGGTTAATAACCTTAACCATATATAAACATTAACTTTTTCACCAGTTAACCCATCCAAAAATCTTCAAGATGATTTATTAATGATAATACATAAATAAATGACAATTAGATTAATTAAATCAACCATAATCATAATTTTAGCCAAATTGTAACAATCCTTAAGAGATAAGGTATCCCAATTGTTTTAAGGTTACATAATGATTGCTAATCCATAGTCTTATTGTGATTATAGATGGCACTAAAAAAAATGTCCACAAGAAGGAGAACCCTCACAATCATGGGAGAAGAAGCCTAAAGCTAAATGGTGCCAACAAGAACAAGGCTAAGAACTTCTAGAGGTGACCCATGCAACGGGGCCTCTTCATGAGGAGCCCGAAGTGGAATTTGTTTGACAGATTCTAGAAGAAGAAGTGTTGACTGAATAATCATAATGAGGAGAAGTGCTTGGACCCATGCCGAGGGCTTAAGGTCACTTTGACTCAAGCCTACCTTAATATCATCAAGTCTCAATAAATTCAAAGATATGTTCTTCAAGAGATCAACTTCGGGTTGTTTTTGGAGAAAGCTCCAAAGGATGTCAAGACTCAACTGTGAACCTCTCCCATATGGCTAATCATCATGTCCAGTGGAGAGTGGTACATGGGAGAAACATACCTCTTCTGGAATAATTGAAGGCCAAGATCCATAGTCAAGATCAAGGACATTTAAGTGTCCTACTCAGTAGAAGCTACTGCACAAGCAGTTGGGTTGCCTGTCAATGGAACATAGCTAGTGGAATTATCCATGCAAGGTAACCCTGAGGTCAAAAAGGAGTGGACCCAGTGATGCTACAGGGTGGACCATAAAGATTATGGTGCACTTACACCAGCGGAGTGAATTTACTTCAAAATTGCAGCCTATCACCTCAATCCAATAGTGAGGCTAAGCAAGATAACTATCTTCTTTACTCGAGTCTATGTTTCTCTAAGTGGGAAGTTCCCTATTAACCTTTCACAACTGCTATACTTGGAAATTGAGAAGTGTTTCAAAGAAAATGAACATGGAAGAAAGACCTTGCCCTTTCCATGCCTTATCTGAAAAGTTTGCAAGAGGGCAAGAATTTTTCACTACTTTAATGATACACTTAGGCATACTCCTTTGGCTTCATGGTTTGAGATCATGAAAGAGAAGATGTCAGTGATGACTCAATTAGATGAGTAGTTACCACCACCATCCACTTAGGAGACAACTGGAGGCCCATGCAGTCATTAAGAAAAATTTGAGAATAGCTCTTGAGCGAACAAGAGCAATGAGCAGGAACTAGTAGGGTAGATCCATTTATGTATCAGCCAGTGATGAGTCACCTTCATGAGGTGGCCTGAATAGTTAGCTAGATGGAGATGGGTGGTCCAATCTTATCTACCCAAAGAATGTAGCAATTTGTGATGTCAGATCCTAGTACTCGAGAGATGATGATGTCACTATCGCAACACCATCTATTCTCAAAAATCTCTAGGAATACTACCACTTTCTTGGTGTGGTTGGAGGAAGGCGAAGGGGTAACTGTCTTGGTGATGCAGCACTAGGGGTAGGAGACAACAACTGAAGTGGTGGTTGACCATGTAGTAGAAGCATTAAATGCATCCATGACATTTGTACCAAATGTATCTGCACTTCAAGATGTGCAAAAATCTGCAGACATGGTCAGTGAGAAATTAGACAAAGCCTAACATTAGAAGTTGTTGGAACAATTGGTAGGAACCAGGCAACCAACTCTAGACATCTTTGATCTTCCAGAGAACATCACTACAACCTAGTTAGAGTTGCTAAATGCAAGGGGAAAATGCATTATCCTAGAGGGGTAGCTCAAAACATCTCAAGAATGAAACCAATGCTTGGTGATGAGTGGCTAGGTACCCGTACACTCAACCATACGAATACGAGTGTGTACACATGATTCAGTCGAACCCCACAGATGGACTAGTTGTGGTATCTAGATAGTTACACATTAATTGTAGTTCACTATATTCCCACCTAGGCTAGTATTTCCTTTATCACGTATGGTTTAGTCCAAAGTGAGGCGAATGATGAGATCCTAAACTAGTGCTACTCCTAGAGACGATGGGGAACAATCTTAATTATGCTAATGGACAATGGAAAATGAAATCTATGCTAACCTAAGTGCGATGAGAATTTGTCCTTAATCCTCTGTACGCATCTTGGACCTCTTGTACTACTTCTAGGATTACCAAGTGCACATTACTTGAGCACTACTAGATACGCTACTGGGTTACCAAGTAGTTACACTTTTATGTTTGTGATTAAGTCATACTCATTCCATGTTAACAACAGGAAATGTAAATGATAATAAAGGAAATATTAATTAAAAAAATAATAATAAATAATTAACAATTAAAGTAATTTAAAGCTAAGTGAATGTTGTAATAATAGAGTAATCTCGATCTTTATTGCTGATTGTGTGCGTGTCCAAGTACGTCACACTCGAACAAAGGTTCTGTACAATTACAATCATCACACTGCAGGCATGCACTTGAAAAGGAACTAAAAACTAACTGAAATATGAAAAAATGGCTCTACTCTAAGACTTAACAATTGACTCCCCTCCTATGCACCCGAATGCCATATTTATAGACCTACACAGGAATCATGATATCGTGTATTCGATATCATTATCTAGGCTACGATATCATGTACTCGATATTGGCACCTGGCAAAACACGATTCATTATACCCACATAACTAAATAACAACTTGTCCTCAAGTCAAACAAAATGAGAATGAGTTGAATTAGTTACACAGTGGATAGGTATGGGATTATTGACTAACTAGAAATTACTCATGCAGTAGTGTGGGATTACACAAAACAAAATTGGGACATAGACACAAAATTACAAAAGACAAAATTGTTGGAACTTGTGTGGTTCTTGGCAGTGGTGGCTCCTCCATGGGTCTCTTTCCCTTATATTGTGCTCCAGGCTTTGGAAATGGATGTCTCTGAACGAGCACTTGAAGTTTTTCCTCTTCAATTCAGGGATCATGTGCCATCCATGATAATGTTCTAATATTTAATGGAGTCAGCACCTCCTATGGGCATGGAAATTATGGAAACATCTGATTAGCCTAAACATACCAAATCACAAACAACCGTTGTTCTTCTTCATAGGATCTGACTTTGTCTTTGCATTCTTGATAATCTGTGAGACATCGAGCCAAATCCACTACAACATTTTTCTGCCCTTGGTAGCTGGTCTTGACCACCTCTAATTTAGAATTTTCTACCTCTAATTTTTACAGCGTATTTTTATGTTTAGTAAATTTTGTTTCATATTTAGCATAGTTGGTAGCTACCTACTTCTCCAATTCTGTTCTCCGGTGTCCTACTATCAACATGGCACAATTGGCATACCGTAGGTTTGCCAACTCCATGTACTCCATGAGATCTTGTATCTATAGGTCGCAGCTCTTTATTTCTGTTTGGTGGACAAAAGCATAAGTATCCAATATGGCCAGCCAATTAGCATTATAGGCATTAAGAGTGTTGATGTGGGCTTTGGCCATATGGATTTCTTTCTCAATAACTTGCTTGTACATCCCCACCTAATCTTTGAAATGCTCCTTGAGCTTCTCATGTTGCTTGACCTCATTTTGCCATGCGCTTATTTCAATTTTTGTATTCTAACTAATTGTGTGTACCTCCTCCATTAAGAGGGTTTTGTTTTCTCTGGCCAAGAGATTCATATCCTGATTGATCCTTATTAATTGTTCTCACAATTGCTGAAAATTTTCCTCAAGAACATTCTTTTATTTTTTTGCTATGGTCAATCAAAGATTTTTGGCGGTAAGTTTTTTATTTTTTTCTTATAAGTCCTTAAGTGCTTTGGCATGTGCATACGTTTAAGCTTGTGCCTTTGAAACATCCCAATTGGCCTTCTCTTTTTCCTCTGCCACTTTTTTATTCTCTTTTAGTAATTTAGTCAGCTGCTCCATCTGAAAGGACTCTAGCTGGACTATAGGGATGAACTGGGATGGATCCCATTGTGCAACTTGTAGGGCAACGAACTTCTCTTGGAGTCTTTTCAACTTCTCTTCTACATGTTTAGCACTGACCTCTGCTATGATCAGCTTTTCTTTTGTAGAGATGAGGTCTGACTATGTTGTTGTGACATCTTGAGAGATGTTGAACAAGGACATCATCACTTATCCTGTCTGTAGCAACCGATCCAAAACATCTTCATGATCTGTAGGAGTCATTGAGGGATCAACCAAGGCTTGGGCATTGCGTGCTCCTATAAAATTTTTTGGTGGCACAACAAGGACATTGAACGATTCTTTAATGTAGTCTACAACCACTTCTACTGCTCTCACTATATCTTAGTGCTGCATGACCACTACTGTGGCACCTTTACTAGTTTCTAATTATACTTGAAATGATGCAACATTTCCAGAGATCTGTTGTGACCAGTGTGATTCCCCTCCTCATGTTTGGATGGACACCTCACCCCGTGTGTGATGAATTGAGACTATCGATCATATGGCATCATTAGTGACCTTGAAGAGATTTGCTTCATCATGGCTTCCCCAATTGACTGATTCAGCAATGGCCCTTAGATGGCTCATTAATAGTCAATAGTCCTATGGTAGCAATGGTGGTTGGTCTTGCTAGCCTGTAGGTTGTGTGCTACCTTACTTCTTATTGTTGACTAGGCCTTGTGTTCGGAAGTTGGCTTGGCCCTGTAGTTTGAGGTGCAGTGGGACCCACTGTCTATTCTTGCTTAGGCTCTAGTGTCTCACTAGCATTTTTCCTTGGGGCTAGTGGCTTCAATAATTCAGCAAATGAGGCATTTTAAGCCTTTCTAAGGATGTCATTGGTATACCTCAGAATTCTAGCATGTAAGCACAACTTTCTGATTAGGCAGTGAAAAGGTAATGTGAACTTTCCTATCTTATATTCTTCACACTACCTTAAAATTTCTGTGAGATATAGATGGGGTAGGCTGGCATCAACCTTGCCCATCAAGATGGCACTTTCTCTAGCTGCATAGGTGGAAATCTTGTTTAATCCTTTTATTGGAAAAATGTGATATGTGCCAATTTTAAAATAGATCCTCTCTTCAAATGTGAGCTCTCCATATGTTTTATTCTCCTTGCCATATGCCCTTTTCAACCATATTTTCTACACATCAACATCAGAGTGAGTGGACAGGTGAGAAACCTTAGGCCTTGTATTCTAAAGATTTAGAACTTCCAAAATGTCCTTGGCAAAGAAATCAATTGAGATCCCACCAACATCAACAGTGGTGCCTTCTTCATTGTTGTGCCAAAATTGGTATGTCTCCCCTAGGTACCAATCGCCACTCCCAGAGAGAACAAGCCACAATGGAGACCCTTTATGTTGATCTTTGACTGCCTTAGGGGCAAATTTAGTAAAAGGTCCAAAATTGAGTTCCACAATCACAGTTGCTAACGTGGACCTTTCACGAATTACCTGAACACATTTTCGAGACAACGTGAGATGTTGTCCTTGTTCAGGTGCCCTACTATCTTCACCTTCAGCATGCCTTGATTATGTAGTAACAAGAGGTTCTTGATGAATGCTAAATGATTATGCATCCTGCTTTGCATGTTCTTTGGGAGGCGCTTGGCCTCTACCTCTTCTTGGTCGTTTGGATGCACCCTAAGAGGGTCCTCCTGGTTGTCCTCTTTTAGGGGCCATCTGTAATCACATGGGATTGACTATTAGTAAGGCCATTTACAAAATTGATTTATACCTTACTCCTTGCCCTTAATAGATTCATTTCTTGCCTAGTGAGATTCAAAGTTAGAAATTTTAATGAAAATTCCCCTAAAAGTATTGATATTGGGCCCAATTTGATTAGGTGACTCCAAAAAATAATTCTCATGGTTTGGGTGAAGAAATAAAATTAATTTGGTAAACATTTTTAGCATTTCTTAAGGTTTTTTTGCGGCATGTTCTTTTTTGATATTTTCTTTGCTATTTTTCTTTTCTTTTCTTCTTTTCTTCTTCTAGCCGCTTTGGCACTTTGTCCTTTCCAACAGTGAACCGGAGAAGCCACCAACCTTTAGGCATGGGTGCATGTCTTTCTAGTGGGATCCCCAATAATAGCATTGAGGTTCTTTATTGAGTGCCTTTATTACTCTTACTCCCATTTTTCATTAGATCTACAAGGATTTTAGTACAACCAAGCTACATGATAGCACATACAAATGTCACCAAAGAGAGTCCACAAGTCCCCTTGATGTCACACCCTAGCCATTCCCTCTTAGTCCATCATTCTTCACTCTGGGCATAATGAGTACAAAATTATTTTAAGTTGTAATGATGACAAGAATATCATCGTACGTAGAGTAGAACCTCTTATTAATAGAATGGGTGGGTGGATGTTGTGGGCTCACTATCCAAATAATTAATCCCTTATGACTTGATAGCATAGAACAACACCTCAACTGACAAGTTACATGAGCATTTTATTCATAGATGAGATTACCCTCAAAAAGATAAACCAACCAATTGAAAAATGAAAAACAGGAAAACAAACAAAAAATTTTAAAATCAAAGAAAAGAAAAAACATTTACTAATTCTTCTTGTTAGAATGGAGGATATCCCCCATGACTAAACTTTTGAGCATGGCTAGAATTAATAAATGGAAAATGTGGATCCATGCATGTTGGAAATATTGGAGTCTGGTCATAGCCAAACCATTAGGTGTCTTTTCATGTGGCGGCAGGAATGTACCCAAATTGGGGTTCACACACTTGATTAAAGTAGGCATAGTATGACAAATTATAAGATGTGGTTATGTGATAAGGAGTTGACCCATTATGGCACCCATGACCATAAGATTGTATGCAAGGATCGATATGTCTCCCTACATGGTTATATTCATTAGGCCACATGGCTATTAGAGTGTTGATTGGTGGCTCAGATAAGGTAATATGAGGCATTGAGTTTGAGGCAGATGGATCATAGTGTTGGAATTGTGTTGATTTGGAGGATGTAGTGGTTTCAGAACTACGTTATCTCTTTCTATAGTCATGCCTAAAGAAAGGACGCTTTCGACATTGTGGAGCACCTCCACTGTTGTTGATAGTAGCAGCACAAGTAGCATTTTTGGATTAGTGCTGTGGTGAAAAACTTTTTGGCACAACTGGCGATGATGTAGAAGGAGTTGAAGGATGAGAATATTGAGGGTAGGAGAAGTGTAAGAAACATGAGGTGGTGATCTTGTTGGAGAGGACATGGGTTGATAGGACTCAGGAGAATGATAACAATGTGGTGAAATAGAGGATGTTGATCTAGTTGGGGAAATAGGATGTTGAACATAATAAGCACTTGGGTTTGGATAATATGAAGGGTGTGACCAGTTTGATAGTGGCCTCCCCCATGACTGGGGATGGTTGAATATGGTATTTTTGTACGAAATCTAGATGTAACATTCCTCCCAAATGCTCATGTAAATGTAACAAGATTGGGCATTAGCCTTTGGGGTGATCATACAGGTAAATGTCACATTGATACATATGATTTGCAATTGAGCTCCTATCCTTATTTCCTTCAATACTTCTATCCAATTGTCGAGTGATGTTCTATCTTGTTTCTCAGTTTGGCATCCTCTGTATGTTCAAGTTGTGAGAGTGTTCATGTATGCTTCCACCTCTAATAGTGTTTGCATATTCTCCACATTTTTCATGTACCCATTCCATCATTTTGTTAATCTTTGTCTCAATTTCATCTAGTGATTGTAGTATTGGCAAAAATGATTCCACCTTTGTGAGGTGAGTTGATTTTTCCTCTTCATGGACCTTTGCGATTTTGAGATTTTGGTCCTATTGAAATATTTCAACATTATCCCATTTAGCTATTTCTCCTTCTTCTTTTTCTACCTACTTGATAAGCTCCTAGAATTGGTGGGTTTGTAGTTCATGTAGTTGATCAGGGGCATACATTCCTAGGGTCTCCCTTGTTTCATTACGAAGCCCATTCATGATGTGATACATTAGCCTTTCCTCGAAGATCCCATGGCATGGGTAGTTGTTTAAGAATGAATAATATCTTTCTAAGGCCATGTCCAAGGGTTCATGTTTCCCTTGTTTCCATCCTTAGATTTGTCTCCTCAAGGTTGACATTCTTGCATAGGTTAGATATCTTTTGTTGAAGAGTTCTACCATTGTCGACCAACAATGAATTGATTGTGGTTTTAAGGACCTATACCATACTTTTTCTTGGCCCATGAGTGTCATCGGAAAGAGATTAAGTCTTTGCCACTCATTATCAATGTTGTTCCATGCATAGGCATCATAGAAGGCTCATAAATGATGTTGCGGATCTAAATCATAGCCTCTTGAAAATTAGGGAAAGTTGTTTAAATCAAGCCTAGGGAGACGGCTTTCCTTACGATGCCTGCGAGATATTTGAACAACCTCTTGTATATACATTAGGCTCTTAGTGGCCAACAAGGGTTCATCGTCACTAAGTAGGTTATGAGTTGGTGAGTTGGGATGATGTTTTCTTTGTTCATGTTGGTGTTCTTGGCTTTGCCCATGGGTTTGTTTTCTATTTCTATGTCGATCCCTTAAGAAATGGTCATTCATGTCACACCCTGATGTTGAAGGTGCAGAGGAAGAGAAATAATAAGAAGACTCTTCATAACTTTTGTAAGTCTCCCAATCATCCCTGGATAAATTCTTGTTAACTATTGAGAAGGTCCTAGGCCTTATGGAGCCCCTTGTTCTATGGGATGTCTGAGGTGTCTGAGGTGGATGACAAGAGTCATTGAGTATCATTGGGGTGTTCATGAACATATGAGACTCTTACATAAGATTGAGTACTCCAAACTTTGTTTTCATCATCATATATTTCATTGGTTCTTCAATGAATTGCCTCACTAGTTGTTGCGTTATCATAGTCTTGTAAGAGAGACATTGTTGTGAACTGCATGTGATTTATTTGCAATTAAAATTTTTTTCTAAAAGATATATCATTAAGGCTTCATTACAGTGATCTTGGATGATATAACTAATCTAAATAACTAGCATTGTCCCCAGAGATGACACCAATGATGAGTGGCTAGGTACCCCTACATTCAACCATACGAATACAAGCATGTACGCACAATCTGGTCGAATCTGTAGACAGACTAGTTGTGGCATCTAGATAGTTACACGTTGATCGCAGTTCACTATCTTCCCACCTAGACTAGTATTTGCTTTATCACATATGGTTTAGTCCAAAGTGAGGCAAATGATGGGATCATAAACTAATGCTACTCCTAGAGGTGATGGGGAATAATCTTAATTATGCTAATGGACAATGGAAAATGAAATCTATGCTAACCAAGTGTGATGAGAATCCATCCTTAATCCTCTGTACACATCTTGGACCTCATGTACTACTTCTGGGATTACCAAGCACACATTACTTGAGCACTACTAGATACGCTACTGGGTTACCAAGTAGTTACACTTAAATGTTCGTGATTAAGTCGTACTTATTTCGTGTTAACAATAGGAAGTGTAAATGACAATAAAGGAAATATTAACTAAAAAGATAAAAATAAATAATTAACAATTAAAGTAATTAAAAGCTAAGTGAATGCTACAATGATGGACTAATCTCGATCTTTATTGTTGATCATGTGCATGTCCAAGTACATCACACTTGAACAAAGGTTCCTTACAATTACAATCATCACACTGCGGGCATGCACTTGGCAAGCAACTGAAAATTTACAAAATGGCTCTACTCTAAGACTTAACAACTAACTCCCCTCCTGTGTGCCCGAATGCCATATTTATAGGCCTACATAAGAATCATAATATCATGTATTTGATATCATTATCTAGGTTGCAATATTGCATACTCGATATCGAGGGCCTGATATTGGGGCCTAGAAAACCACGATTCATTACTTGGCCATGGAGGTTGCTAAACTTCATTCCCAACTTATAGATCCAACAATAACGAGAGATGAAGCTTTTAAAAAACTTCAAGAATGATTCTAGAAGGCTGAGGAGGAGGTACTTACGACCATCTTCAACCAATCCATAGCTGAAGCAAAAATGCACTCAATCTGGAAGGACTTCAAATAGATGCACCAGGAGAATAAAACTTTGACTACATAAAATCATCGCCTATGAAATGTTGATGCCCAGAAGGATCAAATGCAAGAATTTCTTCATCAACAGAAGGAGTAGCTTGCCAAGGTAAAAACTGAATTGAGGAGATTGACCAAGAAAAATTGCAATATGTGAATGGAGAAAGTATGTGCCTTACACTAGAAGTCTACCATCAAAATTTCCACTTGGAAGAATAAGGCCCTCAAATTTGAGAAAGTGAAGAATCACTACAAGGACCAGGTTGGCCTACAAAAGGAAGTGAATGAGAAACAAATCCAGATGGCAAAGGCAAAGATGAATGAAGCCCTCCAACAACTCCAACAAGGAAGAGAGATGTGGAAACCCATTGTTAATGGGATTGACGCCTACAACAAAGCAGAGATCTGCTTAAAGGAGTTGTAGATCAAGGAGATGACAAAGTATATGGAGTTGACCAATCTCTATTATGCAAACCTAGCAATGCTGATTGTTAGACGACCATGGTCAGAGTTGGAACAACAAGTGGTTAGCTTGTATTTGTTATACAAGGCAGAGTTCAAACACCACAAAGATGCCAAGAAAAAGCTTGAAATTGCAAACGCTAAACTCGAAGTTCTCAAGGCATGCTTTAGAGACCAATGATCAATAATTGAGAACCTAGCTAGATAGATGAATGACTACTAGAAGCTAAAAGACATAGTCAGGGTGTTTGACATTTAACGCAAATAGTTCACTACTTGGTTCGTCAATGCAAAGGAGTTGTTTCCAACAATCTTGTGTCCTTGGGATGTGTCTATTCCAACCCACATTAGGAAAGCTATGTGGACTGTGCATGATCCTAGGAGTAAGGAGGAGAAAATGAAAGCATTACTGGATGCTTTCTACCTCTTGCCTAAATTTGTAGTAGTAGTAGGACAACCACCACCACCTCAACCACCCCCATGCATGAAGCTGGTGAAGGTCCCTAGAAGTCTCAAGAACCACCACTTCTTGGGATCATTTGATCTTTTCCAATAGCTTCACAACATCAAGGAACGTGCTATCTAATTTTTGAAAATTTGAGTCATGGTATTCAATTTTGTGTCTTGAACACCACCATTTTTTGTAATGTGTTGATTTGTACACTTGGGCACTTCATTTTTTGTCAAGTTAGTTAGTTTGTTTTGTTTGAGGAAAAGTTAGTCAATAATTCCATACCTTCCTAATTTTTGTAAAAGAACTTAAGAACTGGTTTTCATTTAGTCATGAGGATATGATGAGTTGTGTTTTGTCAACTATGTCGACGAGACCTCATCAACATGGCCTCATCGTCTGGGCTTTGTCAATGAGGCTAGATGATGCATCATATCATGCGTCAATGTGGCCTTGTCGATGTAGTGTTTGTAGTTGGCTATAAATACGCACTTGGAGCCATAGTTATGGCAATAGGATATTGTAGTTGCAATAGAGCTCTTGCATTTTTTTCATTCGAAAGTTAGAATTTTTTCCTGAGTGCCTGTAGCAGGAGTCATTGAGTATATAAATCTTTATTTGAGCATTGTTGTACCTGAGCACGATAGTGTGTGTAGCAATAAAGACGAGCTTTCTGATAAACCTTGCAACACTTTGGATAGATTAGCTATTTTAATTATGCATTTAATGTTTTTAATTATTTATTAAATGTTTTCCAATTAGTTATTAAATATTTTCCAGTCATTATGTTAATGAAGCAATTTAGCCAGATAGATTACACACATAAGTATAACTGTTTCAAGTGTAACATGTATTCGCTTGGTAATCCCAGCAACATTATCACTTGGTATGCTCAGTAGCATAGTGCTTGGTTGCCCAGTAGTGGATACGTGGGTTTAGGATGTGTACAAAAAGTGGGACCAGATGCTTATGTTAGGATTACTTAAATGCTAGTTAATTAGTTAATTTAGTTTAGTTATCCAATTCCTTGTATCTACATTTTGAGCACCAAACTAGAAAGCACAAAATAATAAAAATCAGATGCCTTAGTTACACTTAACCATACCAACAAACATCACAAGTGTAATTGGGAAGACAATGATTGACCTTAAAGCTAGATTCACTTCCTAAAGGACTAGTGCATTGGAAATGATAAAGTCCATGGAATTTGACCAGATCATGCATGAACACTTGTGATTCGTATGGTTGGGCGTAGGGGTACCCTCGCTGCTCATCATTATTGGTTTGTGGTGATAGATTGACATATGACATATAGATATTAGCTAGATGTGTAGCATTTTAAATTTCAACATCCAATGCAAACTTTGCTATGGATGGGCAATAATGATGTTACATCTAGTGGAGTGTGTAGATATATGGCATGATGAATAGAATTTTCACATGAATTGTAGGATAAGTAGGATAGGTTGCATTTGTTGTTTTCAAAAAATATATTATTCTTGTGGGGTAGTTTTTGATTTTAGAGATGAGTTTCTCATGTGATTTCATCACTGTATATAAGATAAGACAAGTTGCTTGCTACTTGTGTGGATTCATCACTAGTAATTTTAGCAAGATAGCTTTTCTATAGTTTCATCATTAATGGTTTTAGCAAGATAGTTTTGTAAGATAGAGAATTCATGTAGGTTTATTGCAAGGATAAATTGTTTTTATTACAAGATGAATTTTTGTTGTAAGTGCTAGGATGAATTTTTTTATTGCACAATAAATTTTATTGTAGATTTAAGCATGTATCATAAGATAGAAATTTTTTGTAGGTTTAAGCATATGTCATAAGATGGAGATTTTTTTATGATAAGTTTACAATAATAAGTTTTGTTTTTCACAAGTTGTCACTACCCATATATATAGTTTAGTTATGGCAACACATATATTATAATTATACTCACATGTGGCATGAAATTGAATAGTGCACATGTTAAGAAGGAAAGAATTCAAGTCAATAGGGTATATTCTTAATTTTTCTCTTCATGTTGGCATTGAGGGGGTAAGTGTTACAAATATTCTAACATAATAATTTTATTAAATATTAAAATATAAGTACCAATATTGATAATTAGAAAAAGCTAGAATATCCATAAAAAATAGATTGTTAAATATTGGCAATTATTAAAGATCTTGAGAATGACTTTAAAAAGATCCAAAAAATAATCATAATGGGTCTTGAACACCTCATTAAGAAAATGACCCAAAATTGATACCTCTAGCTCAAACAAATGTGCCAAAGTTGTTTCCTAAATACTATATTTGAGTTTAAGAGCATTAAAGAAAGGATTGTTCAGAAAAATATGTTCTTTATCTTTCAGTACTAAATATTTATAAAATCTACAAATGTGTTATTTTCTATGAATATTAATCCATCTCCTTGTCTCAATCAATAGATAGTGATATCCCACACGAGTATATATTTTTGAGAGTAAGGTGATTCTATAAAAGTATTTCACCAAAAGGTAAAATAAATAGATTTAATGTATTATATAAGGAAATTTAAAAATTTAAAAACAACAAAAAATAAAGAAAACTATTTTTAATTGCATCTTAATTTTGTAAATTTATTAGTATTGAGTTTCATTTATTGGTTATAGTTAAACATTTAAAAATCTATTTTTTACTTAGGTATTGAATTTCACCATTTTATTAGCTAGTATTAAATGTAGCATAACACCACCTTAGCTCATTCTTAAATGGTTATCTACTCTCAATGGTTAAAAGTAGTAAAATCATATTATCAAAGAGCTATGTGACACATAGCAAAATTGCTAGAGTTATAGAAAACTAATGAAACTGAAAACTTAGATTTTATTGATCTTTATAGACTTGAAAAGATCCATTAGATTGATAGGGCATTGATCTTATGAAAAATAATTATAGATTCAAGGAAGTAACTAAGTACTACTAGATGCAAGAAAAATAGTTATAATTTTTCATTATAATATTATATTTTTATTATAGACTTTCACTTAAAGGATAAATGTAGCATAACACCACCTTAGCTCATTCTTAAATGGTTATCTACTCTCAATGGTTAAAAGTAGTAAAATCATATTATCAAAGAGCTATGTGACACAAAACAAAATTGTTGGAGTTATAGAAAACAAATGAAATTGAAAGCTTAGATTTTATTAATCTTTATAGACTTGAAAAGATCCATTAGATTGATAGGGCATTGATCTTATGAAAAATAATTATAGATTCAAGGAAGTAACTAAGTACTACTAGATGCAAGAAAAATAGCTATAATTTTTAATTATAATATTATATTTTTATTATAGATGTTCACTCAAAGGATAGATGTAGCGTAACACCACCTTAGCTCATTCTTAAATGGTTATCTACTCTCAATGGTTACAAGTAGTGAAATCATATTATCAAGGAGCTGCGTGACACAACAAAATTGCTAGAGTTATAGAAAACTAATGAAACTAAAAGCTTAGATTTTATTAATCTTTATAGACTTGAAAAGATCCATTAGATTGATAGGGCATTAATCTTATGAAAAATAATTATAGATTCAAGGAAGTAACTAAGTACTATTAGATGCAAGAAAAATAGTTATAATTTTTCATTATAATATTATATTTTTATTATAGATGTTCACTCAAAGAATAAATGTAGCATAACACCAACTTAGCTCATTCTTAAATGGTTATCTACTCTCAATGGTTAAAAGTAGTGAAATCAAATTATCAAAGAGCTATGTGACACATAACAAAATTGGTGGAGTTATAGAAAACTAATGAAACTGAAAGCTTATATTGTATTAATCTTTATAGACTTGAAAAGATCCATTAGATTGATAGGGCATTGATCTTATGAAAAATAATTATAGATTCAAGGAAGTAATTAAGTACTACTAGATGCAAGAAAAAAAGTTATAATTTTTCATTATAATATTGTATTTTTATTATAGATGTCCACTCAAAGGATAAATAAGATAAACATGCCACTTATCCTTAATAGATCTTGGCCCACATAACTTGCATGTTTGTGCTCTTCTTTAGGGAGGTTAATCTATCTCCCACTTTCTATCCTAAGTTAATATGAACTTAAAAGAAGCTTCCTAATTAAGATGCAAAGTATGATTGGGATTTTAGTTGTAAGATAAGAAACTTTTGAATTTTTTTGATTACTTAGAATGTGCTCTAAATTTTTTCTTCTCTTTCTTTTTCTTTTTGGCTTTTGCGTTATGTATTTTACCATAAGTGTTCTAGCACTTTATTTAACTAGCTTGTGTATGTGGTTAGGATTACTTTCCACTACCTCTAATGAGAAATTCCATATCTTCTTGATCTCTTGGAAATATCATCCTTATGCTTTTTCGTCTTCAAGAATAAGTTTAAATATTTTATTTTACTTAAACTTTTAAATCTAGTTAGTTACCTCTAAGGGCCTACTTGGTTAATCAAGTACTCACATGTTGAATGGAGAGTTTTTAATTATTATATCTAATTTTTTTGCATCCTTTTGTAAGCATAAATTGTGGGATTCCTATTGGACCTACTTGAAATACCAAATTCATTCATTTTTGGGTTCTTTTCAAATTTTGCTCACATATGTATAATCTAGTAAGATTCATGAATTTTCAAATTTAACATCTATAGGATTCAATATTCCAAGGTTCCACCAACCAGACATGCCCTAATATGTCTGAAGTAACTTTTTTTATTGCTTTCTATAATTTGACCATAATTTTCTTAGCAATTTACTTAATTAAGTTATGTATGTGCTTAGGATTACTTTCTGAACATAGCTATAATGGATTAACAAAGCACTTCATCTTTTAAGTGATGAAGGTCACATTCCAAAAGTAATGTAGCATCAAGCATTTGTGCCTTAACCTTTAAGTTATGTAATGAAAGAGAGGGTTTTGATGGGGTATTAGGACTTTGAAATAATTGTGATATATGTACACCACAAAATATATAGACAAATTAGAACTTTGTAACACAATATTGCCTACTAGAATTGAATGTAGGGCTTGGAGCTTTCAAATCAAAAGTCTTTACCACTAGGCTAACATGTCATTGTTAATTTATTTTATAAAAATATTGTTTGCCTTCTTTTGATAACATGCCATTTTTTTTGCACTGCCACCATACAACATACACATTTAACTTTGTAGGATAAATGATAACCTAAAAGAATTATTTTCAAATATTCTAAGTATATAATTTTATGTTTTGCATTTGTTTTTAATTACATACAAAACCTTAATCATTCATAGTAAAAACCCAAGTATTCAAAGAACTTTACTATTTCTATAGTTACAGTGGTGGCTTAGATGGTTTGGATATAGGTAAAGAAGATTTTTAATGAACCTATAAAAAAGGAAGACCAAAGAAAACATGGGAAAAAACAATTGAAGATGATTTGATGAAAATGCAAATAAACAAAGATTTAAGTCTTTACAAAAAAAGTGATAATTAATAATATTCAACTCTAATAACCAACTCTAACATTTACCCCCCGAAGTGCATCCCACAAGATGCAACCTTCTTTCTTCTCAAATTTTATTATTCCTTGCTCCTTTTTCAAAGGTATAGGCCCAGATGTCCCTCTACATCATTATCCTTCTCCTAACTTTATCTCCATTCCAAATTCATCCCTAGAGATTCCTTGATCCTTTCACTTGTATCCAAGCATTTACTTTTGTGTTTTTTGTTCCTAATTTGAATTCTCACGCTTGGTCTAACACATGAATATTAATACCTCTAACATTTACTCTCAAAGTTCATCCCACAAGGTGCAACCTTTTTTCTTCTTAAATTTCTATTTTTCCTTACACTGACATTAATCACTCATTTACTCATCCCACAAGGTGCAACCTTTTTTCTTCTTAAATTTCTATTTTTCCTTACACTGACATTAATCACTCATTTACCCCCCAAAGTGGTTCCCACAAGGTGCAACCTTCTTACTTCTTCTCAGATTTATATTATTCTTTACTCCTTTTTCAAAGGTGTAGGCCCTAGGCTGTCCGTGTACATCATTATCCTTCTGTGACTTTATCTCAATTCCAAATTCTTCCCTGAGATTCGCTGATCCTTTCACCTGTACCCAAGCATTTCCTTTGCGTTTTTTATTCCTAATTTGCAACATGTTGCATAAGATTCTCACCCGTTACTATGTATTCCCTATTTACACCTAGAATAAGCTTGGTGGGACACGCAGACATTAATAAAAGATTGTTGTGTGCTGTTCAAGATGCCAGAGGAGAGTGGTCATGAAAACTGCAATTTACTTGCTTCCTGCCGGCCAATACCAAGGAGTGGATTCAATCATGTATGGCCTTGAAGAGGTACTCTGGCTTAGTTTCAACTTTTAAAAGGTCATTGTTCATCACTAGCGAGTCCTTGCCCTTGAAGTGCTGTCTAGTTCTGCATCATTGCCTCTGTAATTCATGGGCAATATCTGGAATACCTGACGCAGGGAAACAAACCCACAGGTTGTAATGAAGATGGATCAGATACTTTTGTATGTGGCCTTCTGAAATCAACAAAATGATGGTACATCTCTATTTGTGCTTCAGAATTTCATATTGTTATGGATTAATAGGGTACTGTACAGATTAGGAAATGATATGCTAGACTGGATAACTTGCAGACGCAGGTCATTTACCTCAATACTTGTTTGTCTATCTCTCGTTGATCCTGTAGAGTTGTGGAAAAAATTGTGTTTGTGAGATCGAATATGCAGGGACATTTGCTCACAGGATTGATATAAGTTATGTTTTTCTTGGATGGGAAAGGAGGATTTGGGCGGATCCATCCATTTGAAAAGCTGTGACTGTATTCTTTTGGCCGTTTATGGATTTAGGGCACATAAATTTCACATTTGGCTCCTGTTGTGCGTGATTACCGTAAGAGGCCCCTGTCTTCAAAGGAAAAGAAAAAGGAAAAGGAAATTAATTATTTGGTGTTAAAGCACGGCTCACAGTCTGTCCTTGCAAGTTTTGGCGATAACATCCTATTACTCTTCCCAGCATTAAAATGTGCCCATCCTACTGATGGAGATCATAAAAGTATGATATATTTAAATAATCTAGCTGTGTTGGATGAAGATGAGGAGATCAAGAGGGACATAGATAGGAATGTGGAAAGCAGAGAAACTGATCCGCACTGAAGAATAGGATATTGTTTGCAGATTAACCTCTACACTTCAGTATCTCTTATTATAACTACATTTATTTTGCTAAATTTTGGTAATATTCTTCTGACCACTGCTGGCTCTACATTGGTTAGGTAACCTTCTAATCTCCTAAAAAATTCCAGTTGCATATCCCACTTTCACCCTCTTTTACTTTTCCAGCTTTACAAACCATTGGTTGTGTAAGGGTTTCTTCGTATCATTATTAAATTGTCTCCTCTAAAAATGCCAAAATGGCAATTTCTATAAGTAATGATCTATGAAAGGATATTTTAATCTCCCATTGTATAGGTCCGAGGGACTTATCGAAAAAGAAAATATAAATGGAATTGCTTAATTGTATTTTAAGAGACTACAATGGAAATGGAATATCTTGATTCTGTTTTAAGAGAATACAAAAGGTTTATAGGATAGGAATTTTTTTTTTTGAAATTTTTTGATATTATCATGATGAGTATTAAAGATTTTATTAATAAAATGATCCAAAGAGAACACCTTTACCTTAAACAAGGGTAGCAAAGTTTTTTTCTAGATAATATATTTAAGTGTAAGCACATTAAAGAAAAGGACAATTCAAAAGGATATGTATTTTATTTTCAAAATCTTTACTTGTGTTACTCTTTTTAAATGCATTCAAATGATAGCTACACATCAAACTAATCATATAAGATGAATTATGGTTTTGAAAGTGTTTTTGAATGTGCTGCTTCAACACATGATTGCGGGTAGAAATGTGTATTAAAAATTTAAGATATTCTATTTTATAAAAATTGAAATTAAAGCTTTATTACATCCAAAAACTTATAGGAGTTATTAACATGTAATATTAAAAATATTATGAATGCTAGAAAATAATGTTAGATAATTAATGAAATTTTTGTTTTGCAAAATAATATTTTAAAAAATAACATTGAATTATTTTCATTACCATGAAGCATGGTGTTTCTTTCCGAACTATCACCACAGTAAAATTTTTTTTTCATGTAATACAGCAACCTCTTTTTGATTCCTTTTTAATTCACCCGCGGAGAGAGTTTTGCACATATTTGATGAAATGAAAAAGAAAAAAAAATACAAAACTCTATTAGATGAAGTTTAAAATTTTGTATACACATTTCTGCTGCGAATTTGGTGTGTTGAGTTTGTGAACCCAATTCCGATATGAACCGTACTTATTTTTCGGTCGCGAATCTCTGGCGCATACAATGATAGTATCCAGTTGATTGAATGACCCTCATTATCTGCATGTGGGTATGATATATAAGAGCATAGTACTTAACACTGAAACAAGGTGAGTAATTTATGAAATATTGTTTTTGCAAGGCTTTTAAGAGCATTCGATCTATTTGGCAAAAGGTATGGCTACCTCTGTATGTTGGAATATGCTAAGAAATTAGTCCACCTGTATTTTACATCACCAAAGTTACAAAAGTAGATCTCGTTTATGTGTCTATGATCATGTCGGAAACTTGAGACTTTAATTTGTTGTTTCGTGCGGTAGCGGAAGGCATTGAGGCGGGGGACGGTGGTTCAATCAGGGCTTAATAAAGAACTTAGTTAATCAGAATATGGCGGAAAACCATTGTTAATTAGAATATAGCGGAAAAATTCAAATTGGATAAATAATAGCTCAAATGAATAAGTAATTATGACAGAAATATAAGAGCAAATTTAAAGCTTTTAAGGTGATTTAGTTATTATAATGGCTGACCTACTTCACTGTGAAGCTCTTTCAGGCAAAGCTACTTTATTAATAAGAAAACTTACAGGGTTTTTTCTATAACTTGAATTGAGTACCACTATCAAGTTTAAAGTTCTAAGAATCATCTTTTAGAATACACATGAAGATAAATCTAGTTTCTTCATTTCAAATTAAAGATATACATAAAATAAAGCTAGAAAGAGTATATAGAAATAAAGCTTTTCAAAATAAAGAGCGATGAAGAAGGATGAAGATAAGAAGAAGAAATTCAAGCACTAAAACAAACTCTAAAACTAGAATTACAAATTTGAGCTCATAAAAGTCATTTGAAAGCAAGATCCCTTTATAGTTGTTGCAAATCTATTAGGAAAAAGAAGTTGAAATAAAAGAAGCTATATTTGTTGCATTTTGGCATCTAGTACTATTTTTTGGGTATTGAGTTGAAAAAAGTATAGCAATACACTATTTCATCTTAGTGTAACAATCCTAAATTTCCTATGGAATTTTACGCTCAACTTACTATAGGGGTGACAACTCTTTTTAGCTCTATTTAATTCTCTCCATCACATTTCAAGAGCTTTTTAAGCTTTTGGTAGAATAAGGTCTAGCTTCATCATTTTAGTTCAGCTCAACATATGAGCTTTTATGAGCTTGGTATATAAGTTTTTTATACAATAGTCAACAATACCTACAACCTTAATTTTGCTAGTGCATCCTCAAACTCTTTCTTGTAAAATAGAAAGCTTTGAAACCAAGCTTTTTAATAAGAGCCTTTAGATGAGTGATGAGCGGCTAGGTACCCCTATGCCCAACCATGCGAATGACAGGTGTTCACATGCGACTCGGTCGAATTCCATAGACTATAAGCACTTTGCATACACCAGACCCTAACCAGCAAAACCTTGTGTTAGAATGATTGTTGTCTTCCCAACCTCACTTGTGAGGTTCTAATTGCGATGGTTAAGTGAGATTGAGGCAAACGATTTTTATGGCTTTTTCACTTTATCTTCTAGCGTCTAATTCTTGAAATAGAAAGTAAGGAATGGAATATTACGTAATCTATAATTATCCTAATCTATATTTTAACTCTTCCTAGCATAAGTATCCAACCCCATCTTTCGTGCACATCCTGAGCATCCCCTAACCACTACTGGGTTACTAGACGTTAAGTGTTGCTGGGTTGCCAAGTGTTGGGTTTACGTTTGAGATGGTTGTACTTATGGTTTCTATAAACTATAAAAAGGTGATAGCGATTGAAATAATAACAACGGAAACTTAAAGAATTATTAAAGCATAGAAATATTAAACTACTAAATGCATCAAACGACTAAGTCCAATTGCTACAAGGAATGCTTGAAAAGTTCATCTTTATTGCCGTTCACGCCAATGGGCTCAAGTACATTAGTGCTCGAATAAAGAGCCTGACACCTTTCTTACATCTACTACGGGCACTTGGAAAATATTCTAACTCTCGCAGAAACAAACTACAAGAGCTTCACTACAACTGCCAAAAAGGTACCTAAGTGTAGTGGAAGCCTACTTATTTATAGGCTAGAACAGGCTCTGTGTAAATGGGGCCATGTAGATGCATGGATAGATGCGTCAACAGGGCCGCGTCGATGCGGCTGCGTATACGAGGTCTCGTATACATGGCATAGTCGATGCATCGACTGTTTAGTGCTTTATCATACCCCCATGACCAAGTAAAAACTTGTCCTCGAGTTCCTCTACAATTTGGAAGGTATGGACCTTTTATTACACCACATATGATTTGACACACATGACACAACACCAATTTTACTGACGCACCAAGTGCCCAAGTGTACAGAGAAGGAAAAATTACAAAATGGTGGCGTTCAGAGACAAAATTGAACACACTGATGGTCCTAGATTCTCTGCCATGCTGAAAGATGCAAAAAATTGCTGGAGAAGATCACATTGTCCCTGGTGGCGGTTGTTCTGATAGACCTTCACCATCCTTTGGCCCATGTGGCGGTGGTGGCTCAAATGATGGCTGCCCTGCAGCAACTGCAACTTCTAGAGGTAACCGAAAAGCCTCCAAGAGAGCCCTCATTTTTTCTTCCTTGCTTTTGGGATCATTCACTGTCTAGGTAGCTTCACCAATGTGTGCCGGGACTAGAACCTCCCAAGGCCATGGAAGTGCAGGGAAGAGTTCTTTCAGATTCACAAACTAGGCTACAAACTATTTTTGTTTGATGTCAAACACTCAAATTGATGTTTGCAATTGCTAGTAGTCATTTATTCGATGGGCCAAGTTCTCCGCGACCACACGTTGTCCTTCAAAATGAGTGCAGAGAAACTCAAGTTCTGCATTTGCTATCTCCAATTTTTTTTTTGTCGTTTTATGCACTTGGAACTCGCCCTCGTATAAGGAATATGAGGTAGCCAGTTGCTTTTCTAGGTCAGACCATAGTCTGTCGGCTGTTAGCATAGCCAGGTTTGCATAGCGAAGGTTGGCCAACTCCATGTACTCTGTCATTTCTTCAACCTGCAGTTCCTTGAGGCAGATCTTAGCCTAATTGTAGGCGTTCAGCCCATCAAATATGGGTTGCCACACCTTACCTCCTTCTTGAAGCTGCTGGAGCGCTTGATTCATCTTAGCCTTCGCGACTTGAATATGCTTATCATTCACTTCCTTTTGCAATCCCACTTGGTCCTTGTAATGATTCTTAACTTTTTCAAACTTAAGGGCTTTGTTCTTCCAAGCGGCAATTTTGATGACTAATTTTTGTGGCAAAGTTCGAACCTCCTCCATAGACAGATTTTGATTTTTGGCAGCCAACCTTCTCACATTAGCATTCACCTTGGCTAGCTCTTCTTATTGTTGGTGAATAAAGCTTTTCATGTGCTCATTTTTAGCACCAATATTACGTAGATGATGGGCTTCTGTAGTCAACCTGACATTCTCCTAGCCAACCTCTATCAAGTCCTTATTTAGATGATACGCATGAGCATCTACCAAGGAATTATCAAGAATTGCCGACTCTTGCTCATCCTCAACTATCTAAAGTTTGACCTGAAGCCATTGAAAAGCTTCATCTTTGGTGAGTTCACGGTTGAGGAGAGCTAGATAGGCAAGTTGGACCCTTAATTGGGCAACTTCTACTGCCAAGTGTTGACAATTGGCTTGAGCAACTTCAAGTTGCCCTTCCAAGATGAGGCTCTTACCCCTTGCTGAGAGCAGCTTCGATTGGGTTGCAGTGATGTTATTTGGAAGGTTGAAGACATTCGGAACCAGTTGCTCAGTTCCCACCAGTTGATCCAACAGTTCTTCGTGTTGGGCTGCATCGATCCTACTACGTGAAGTCCCAGCAGATGCCTATACATATTTGAGTTCATGTACGTCTGGTACAGCCGATGCATTGAGGGCCGTAGCAATCGTGTTAGCAACCAATTCGGCCACAATCTCCTATCCTTGGTGTTGCATCACCAAGACTATCGCCCCCTCTCCATCCTCCAAGCATATCGAAAAAGTAGCGACATTTCTTGAAATTTTAGGAAACAACTTTTGGGTGGATACTGTTACTTCTTGGACACTAGGATCGGTTCTTGTGGGTACTTGTGTTCGGGCGATAGAGAACATCGGCCCTGCTCTTTCTAGCAGACTTATTGATCGAGCCATTTGCCCAAAATGGCTCATTATAGGGCAATAGAACAAAGGGTCTTCTCCTCCACTGGTCCCTCTAGATTACCCTTGTTGGCTCAAGAGTAACTGTTGGGTTTCACATATATGTTCTACGATGGTTTGCAAACTTGACCTCATTGTTTGCGCAGGCGGTGGAGGTGGTTGTTGCTCCTCCTCAGTTTGTGTGGTGGTCGGAGTCCTGTCTTTCGTCATTTCCTGCCATGAGGCAATCAGGGCATGCCGAAGTATATCGTTGGTGTATTGTGCTATTCCTACTTGTTTGCATAATTTTCTGATTAAGCAGGGAAAGGGTAGAGCTTGCCTTCCACATTCACTTTCGATGAATCTTTTCTCAATCTCCAAAAAAAAAAATAATTATGGAAGGCTCATGGGGAGTTTTCTAGTTAGAGCAGCACAGGCATGAGCGGAGAAGGTAGTGATTTTGTTGGATCTTACCATTGGGTTTAGGTGGTAAGACACAATTTTTGAATGCACCCTCTCTATAGTGGTTAGAGTGCCGAACTCTTTACAATCCATCCCATAGCACTGCCTGATCCACTCCCCTTTTACCTTGGGGTTTGCTTGCTTAGGGATCTCCACCACATTAGCTCTGGTCTCAGGAAACCCTAGAGCTTGCACGATCACTTCCACAAAGTAAGAGACATAGATGTCTTTGATTCTTACTTTGGACCTCAGCTGCCAATTTGTCTAGAAGAGATAAGTCTCTCCTAAATACCATTCACCACTAGATGTGATGATTGGCCACATAGCAGAGTTTTGCAATTGGAGCTTCACATCTTCTGGTGCATTCTCAAGAAATGGTCCAAAGTTCAATTCTTGTAGGACCATTCGTTGCACTTCCCTTGGCTGGATAGTGTTAAGACATGCCTGGGTCAAGGTGAGCTCAAGCCATGGTGTTATCGCTAGAGTCTCATCCCCTTGTGATTGTTCATTAGGGATCTCCTCTTTATGAATCTGATGAACAGATTCCACATTAGGCCCTTTGCAGAGGGGGCCATTTGCATGGGAGACCTCCACGTGCTTTGGGTGCTGCACACCTCATCCCCTTCTCGTTCGTGGTCGCTTGTCCCTAGGTTGTGATGGTCCTTCTCCCCTTGGATGCCTTGGTTTTGGTGCCATATGCAATCAAACATAATTTCTAATTAGATTGTGCACAAGCTACTCAAAATGGCCCTCATACACCTTCTCAGTTTGACTAAGTTATGGTGTTGGCACGTGCATCCCATTAAATCTCCTGGAGTATTAGTTGATGGGTTAGAACCAAAAACAATAAGGGATAAGTTGGAGTTTAAACTATTATTTTCTGTTTTTCCCTTTAAGAGGTGGTAAGTCTATATATATTAAATTTAATTTTAATTGTTATTACAATAGACCTCAACCCCCACAACTAAGAGAATACCTCCGGTTGCTAAGAGGGAAAGGATAGGTTGATGCGGATGTGCGATAGAAAACGTAGGTACTTGGGAAGAAGTGAGGCAGAAAAATGGAAAAATCTCTGTCCAATTTATTTACAAAATGACAAAAGTGTAAGGCACAATGGGGGTATATATAGGGGTTTAGGGCTGTGTTGATGGGGTCGTGTATATGGGCCCTCGTATACGTAGGGGGTCGCACCCATTAACTAGCATTGACTAGCCCAAGAAAAGCCAAAAAAATGGATTTAAAATGCCAAATTGGGGCGATTGAAGAGCTAGAGAGACCAGGAACCTGGCTAAGAGAAAGAGGAAGGTAAGTGGATGCAAAAGGGAGTCAAAAATAGGAGAATGTGGTGAAAAAGAACTCCGTGGAGAAGAAGTCAAGCAATGGGCATCATGAAAACAATCAACCAAAAAAATCAAGAGGATGGGGGACTAACAAATGGGACCAGGAATATGCAAGTAGGTCCTCCCCATAGTAAGTGGTAGCCTTAGTAGCCCTTGCATATCCTCAACATCAGAGTCCATGGACCCCAGGGTTAAGAAATGGTGATTGCAAGTTAATACTCCGATCCATGAGAACCTGCTGAAGCATGAGGAGTTCATGGAATCACGACAAACCCTCAAAACATAAGACGGGTAGTGAGGTGAGTCATGGAGAGCAATGGGTGAAGAGAGAGGAGAGAGAGAATTGGAATTCCAATTATTGGTCACATGAAACCCCGTGTGAAGTTGTGGTTAAGTGACCCAGTAGGACCTTTCCCGAGTTCAAACCCAAAACCAACCACATACAGTGACATCACAGCAACATGCGAAGACTCGTCCACCCCCCAAGTGGACAAGAATGCACCCACAGAGAACCACCACTCCAACAAGTGTGAGAGGAAGGAAGTGAAATGGGACTAAGTTAGAGGGGACACAGAGAGTCCCATAACTAGTGCTTGTGGCCCGTGAGAGGCAGTCTAAGGGGTGTGCTTTGAATTCTCACCTAGTTAGGATTTTATTTTTGTTTTTATTTTTATTTTGTGGGAACCACACCATGCAAAGACCCATGCTTGGTTGCATGCATTCAACCAAGGGGTGTGCTTTGAATCCTCATTTGTTTTTTTTTTTTTGCATTTTTGTGATGAGGACCATACCATGCAAGGTCAAATTGCCAAGGGGCTTCCTTGTAGAAAAGAACTTGGAGTGGTAAGAAATTCATAAGTGCACTCCCGCAACCTAGGGGACAGAAGAGGATGATGAATGTTGTAGTCCCCTTGAAGTCACACTTGATTCAAACCATTGGGTCATCCTTGAGTCTGGAAACTACACAAGTCACATATTAATTAAAATGTTTTTAAGTGAAGGGGGTTGCATGTTTCCAAAGGGAGAAAAACCATGGAGTGGATGAATGGGTGGATGACATGGATTCACTGTTGACTTTATGAGATGAAAGTAGACGTAAATTCCAAGAACAACAATGTGAGGGTGGGAGTAAGATAAAATAGGTGGACCATTTCACACAACCCATCATAACGAAAATCCTCTGCACCATACTTGATGACAAGAAGATGACTTATTAGCAACCAATTGGAAATGAAACACACACACATGCATAAATAAGCAACAAAGAAATGGAAAAGTAATTAAAGAAAGGAAAAGTTAGTAAGAATTGGGAAACATATGAATGATGTTGAAAAATAAAAAATTCCAAAAAAAAAAATAGTGAGGAGCATAGTAGAATGGATCAGCATGGAGGATAGTCTCCCCCACAACTAGGCTAGGAGGAGGAGACTCGAAAAATGGAATGAGGCTGTCCCAGTGATGATGAGGCGGTAACATTGGTTGGGTGGAGTTCACAAAAAGGTTTTAATTATTGCTGATTGACCAACTATGTTCTCATGGGGTCCTTAGGTTTGTGTATAAGCAAGGCCCTAGATGGAAAGGTTTTGGAGACAATGTAAGGTCCCTCCCACAGGGTTTGAAACTTGGTTGGTTGCGGTACATTTGTGGGGTTCCACTAGAGTACCTTATCTCCACATCTAAATGTTACCTTTCAAATACTAAGATCATGATGTTTTTTTATTGTAGGCCTTGTAGACCTCATTTGATGATAGGGCCACTAATCAATTCTCGTCTAGCACACTTAGGTTGATAAGTCGTTCGCATTGTGCTAGTGGTAGGTCAAGACCCAAGTCACAGGCTGTAGATAGTGTCTGGAGTTCTGCCTGGATCAGAAGTTTTAGTAGCTTATCGTACACTAACTCATAGGAAGAGTAACCTATAGGAAGTTTCCAAGTGGAGCTATAGGCCCAGAGGGCATCATTAAGTTTGGTGCTCCAATCCCTTCTATATTTACTGATCGTTCGAGTGAGGATTTTGGTGATCTCCCTATTGATGACTTTGGCCTGCCTATTGGCTTGGGGGTGATAAGGTGTTGTAAATTTATGGGTAACCCCCAAGTGTTGCATGAGTTTACGAAAGGTGGTGCTCGTGAAATGCATTCCATTGTCTGAGATGAGTGCACGTGGTACTCCAAATCTATTTCTGATTTGTTGTTGGACAAATTGTGAGGTGGTGTTTGAGGAACAGTTGATGACGGTAGCTGCCTTCACCCACTTTGTGTAGTAGTCCACAATGATGATGATGTATGCCTTCCCGTTGGATAGGGGTGTGATGGGACCCATGAAATTGATGCTCCAGATGTCGAAGGGCTCTAGTGGTTGGATCCACTGTTGAGATTCCTCCATTTGTGCAGTCATCCCACTGTCTCTCTAGCATCATTTATAGGAGCAGGCAAACCATTGTGCATCCATAAAAATTGTAGGCCAATAATATCCTACAAGCAGGATATTAATGGCCGTGCGTCGTCTAGCATAGTGGCCCCCACAAGGGCCCTCATAAGCATCTTAGAGGATGCGTAGTGTATCATCATTAGGGACATACCATCGAACTAGGCCATCTGCACACACCTTATAAAGGTGGCCATTGATTTCCATGAAGCACTTGGCCTTATGGAGAAACTATTGTTTCTGCTGATGGTCCCACCCCTTTCGAAATTCCTGAGTTGTGAGATAGGTGAGGATGTGGCTGAACCAAGGTGATTCTTTGGGCACCTACGGATCGACTGCTCCTGCAAAGAGGAGTTCATCTAGAAATTGGTTGGAGAGTGGCTCCTCCTCTTTTGCGTTATCCCATCACAATCGAGACAAGTGATCAGTGACCACATTCTTGGTTTCCTTTCGATCTAGCATAGTGAGGTCAAATTCTTGAAGAATCACCAGCCACTGGATGATGTGGGGGCTTATCATTGGTTTGTTCATCAGGAACTGGATGGCACTATGGTTGGTATGCACGAACACCTTGTACCTAAGCACATAGTGTCAGAATTTTTCCAAGGCGAACACCACCGTCATTAACTCCTTTTCAGTGGTGGTGTAGTTAAGCTAAGCATCCACAATGCTATAGCTTGAACAGTGAATATAGTATGGATATTTCTAGTCATCCCACTGTGTGTGCACAGCTCCCAATGCATAGTTGGATGCATCCTTCATAATGTGAAAGGGTCTAGACCAATTAGGTGCCCATAGAATTAGAGTCTCTATGAGTTTCTTTCTAAGTGTTTGGAATGCAGATTCACATTCCCTGATCCAGACGAACAGAGCATCCTTCTTCGTGAGTTCCACCAATGGCTTGGCCATCTTCGAGAAATTTTCAATGAAGTGCCAGTAGTAACTAGTGTAGCCAAGAAATGACCGAACATCTTTTACAGTGCTTGGTTACCTGGTGATTTCTTGGAAGACCTTGATCTTTTCAAGATCCACACTAATCCCTGTTTGTAAAATACAATGCCCTAGCACAATGCCCTCCTAGGCCATTAAGTGGCTTTTCTGCTAGTTGAACCATAGATTAGTTTCCACACATCTTTTCAAAACTTGCTCAAGGAAGTCCAAGGCTTGATCAAGCATGGCTCCATAGGTAGAGAAGTCATCCATGAAGACTTCTACCCCATTTCCAATTTGCTACTAGAAGATGCTAAGAACAAGGTGTTGGAAAGTGGCAGGTGCATTACACAGTCCAAAGGGCATCATTTTGTATGCAAAAGTCCCCCAAGAACTTGTGAAGGTTATTTTGGCCTGGTCCTCTAGAGTAATTTGGATTTGGTTATAGCCACTATAACCATCCAAAAAGCTATAATAACGATGCCCTGCAATGATATCCAACACTTGGCCCACAAATGGGAGAAGGAAGTGATCTTTGAAGGTAGCCATGTTGAGCAATCAGAAATCTATACAGACCCTCCATTTGCCATCCTTCTTTGGCACAATAACGAGTGGGCTAACCCATTCGCTATCAGTAATAGAGTAGATGACCCCTCCTTTAGAAACTGTTCGATTTCATCTTTGACGACCTGCTTCAATTTGGGGTTCAATCGCCTTTGTGGTTGTCATCGTGGCTTCATAGAGGGGTCAATATAAATCTGATGTTGGAAAACCCTGGGATCAACTCTTGTTAATTCAAGATATGACCATGCAAATGCAGCATCCCATTTGTTCACCACCTTCAACAACTTCCTCTTTTGTTCAAGAGCAAGGGTGGCATTGATAATCACTGGTTTCCCATTCTACAAAAATCCATATTCTAAGTGGGCTGGTAAGGACCTAAGTTCCAAGGGCTCTTGTTTAAAATTTTTAGGGATTTGTAACTTTTCCCAATCATCACAGTCATCAACAGTGGATACTTGTTGATGGACCTCTTCCAAATCATCCATGCTTTCTACATAGGCACGTACAAGCCCCTCAGATGGTTTCATGCATAAGGTGCTACTAGTAGGATCAGCGGTCAGTCACTGGGTGCCTTCTTGATTTGTGGTTGCTTGGTATAGGCATTGTTGAACTTGCGATTCCTCGATACACTGACTACATGCTTGAATAGATGTTTGCTTAGTGGACCACAGTTGCTGCACACAGTTGCACCTAGAGTCACTGTACACAATGCATGGAACACACTTCTTCTCGATCATTCCAAAAGGATTTTCCTTTAAAATTTCAATGCAAAGATCTCAAAGCTCCAACCTTGCATCCATCATGCTTAGCCAGGCTCTTCCCATTATGATTGGGAAGTCTCCCTTGCAATTCTCAATACAAGTCAGTAGGATAGGACCACTCGCAAATGGTGGTCATAATGTCTTCCACCAATCCGAAGGGAACAGTAATGGATTGGTCTGCCAGCTCGAGCTGAATGTTGCTCTTCTTTAACGGGGGTAGGTTCCAAGTCTTGTACATATCATGTGAAATCAAGTTGATCCCCGACCCTGAATCCAGAAGAGCTTTACATGGCTCACTTCCTACCACCTACCTACCACCTAAAGATAGATAAGGGGGCTTCTTAGATTAGTCAATTTTAAAGGAAGATGGCCTGCTTTTATCTAGTTGCTCATAGCATGTGTGAGCATGACCATTTGTACGTTGGAGGGCGTTTGGTTTTAAGGCTGCTCGAAATGTGGAATGGTGGAGGTGATTTGAGGTTCAAAGGCACTAGCCATAGGTGTGTGAGAGGGTATGCTTAGGTTATTGGGCTAGAAAAAGGGATGTTTCCATGGATTCACTTTTGATCCACTCAGCTGAGGAGCCAGTTGTAGGTTGATAGCCCTTGTAGCATTACGTTGCTGTGGCTGTGGTGGTATTTCCCCCTGCATAGGTGGAGTAGGTGGTAGCTGAGTGGGGTGCTTTTGAGTAGGGATGAAAAGAGAAGGTGATGGAGGATAGTAGAGATGTGGGCATTTCCCCCTAGGTGATAGAGATTATGGTTAAAAATATTCCAAGGTGTGGTAATAATTCTAAAAGGTTGTGTGACTGGAAGAGTCCCATAGGGAGACTGGTTGCTGAATGTAGTACCCATAGGGATTTGGCTATTGGTAAGGGTACTGCTACCTTGGAGGTGGCATTCCCCATGCTTGTGGGTGCTGCCATTGCTGAAAGCATTCGTAAGGTTGTGGCGATACTCCATTTGGATAATATCCTTGTTGTTGGTGGAATTTCTTAGGATTACCTTGTGGGTAAGGCAACCTTCGGGGTGTTTGCCTCTTTGCCAAGTGAGGATTCAACGTGTACACCCCAAACTCTTGTAGATGTGACACCATGGGATAACACCCCTTAGGATGTTCGTATTGGCATATGTCACATTCATCATCTTCCTTTGTATCAGAGTCTACAACCTGTTTTGCCACAACAACTTTTCCCTTATCCTTATGGTAGGCACATTCAACTTCCTTCTTCCTATGTCAATCACAATCATTACCTTGCTCTCTAGACTCCTCTATGATTTTTAGAACACTTTAAAATTTTTCATCCAAAGAGTCCCACATCTTGTCAACCTTTGCTGATATTTTAGAGGAAAATCTCTATAGGGGCAAGGTTTTTTGGTTCACTACTTCATCCAGTGTGATTCCTCCTCACCTTCACAAAATCGGACCTCACTCTTTGTGATGGATGGATCCTGATTAAACTCCTTTATGCTCTCCTTCTTTCTAAGTTCTCCCTCCGCTTTGGCCACTTGCTCAATTAAGCACTGTAGTTAAAGGACTCTTAGTTCTAATAGTCATCCTTGAGCATACATGCCAAGGATCTTTCTAATTTTAAAGTAGAGCCCATCAATGATATGGCAAAGCTGTGCTTGCTGAGAGTAGCCATGACCAGGGCATCGATGTAACAGTGAGTGGTATTTACTCATGGTTGCATCCAAGGGTTCATTACTACCTTGCTTCCATGCTTTGATTTGGTGTCTCAGGTTCGCCACTCTAGAGTAGGTTTGATACTTGTCATTGAAGATCTCTAGCATTGTACTCCATCTTTTGATTAATTCCAGCTCCAAAGACCAGTACTAGCTTTTTGCTTCTTTGGTGAGTGTGTGAGGGAATAGCTTAAGATTTTGCCAATCATTATCAATGTTCTGCAGGGTGCAAGCATCATGAAATGCTTGCAGGTGAGTTTGCGGATCATAATTATATTCCCCTTTAAATCTGGAGATGTTGTTCATGTCAATGCGCTTGATTAGGCTATCTTTCAAGTGCCTGCTGGGTATCTAAACTACCTTGGCTATGTGGAGCATGCTTCGAGTAGCCAACAATGGTTCATCTAAGTCATAGTCCTGCTGAAGGCCACGATGTCTATGATGATTTCGGCTGCCTCTTCTTTCATGATAATGAGCCTCACGTGATTGGTCACGCCCTTCCTTATGCTATTCCCTTCAATCCTTATGACCACCATCACCTCACTCCTTTCTACCATAGTTACCATCAAAGTTTGAACTAGATGAAGGTAGAGGGGAGTAAGAGGATGGAGAAGAGGTAGAGGAATCACCACCACCCCAATTTCAATCTCCCCCTCTACTTTGATGACAGCCTCGATCTTCTTGCCCATGTTTGCTTGTGCTGTGACCTCTCCTACGTGACCCTCCATCCTCCTGGGGGTCGCAATCACTTGATTGCTTGTTCTGAATGATGGGCTAAATGATCTGATGCCCCAGAGGAAGTTCAGCCGAATGGAAATCATGAATAAGGGGTTACTAAACTGTTTCCCCTTCATGTGTTCATATCGTTCTACCTGCTGCTGGTCTCGTACACGTTGGGCCTTAGTGGGATGATAGTCTTGGTCATCATGGTCCTCCATGACATACTCCATCTTGCGGTCCTGAATGCCTAGTCTAGTAAGATTGTGAAATAGCATTCCAGGAGTTGATTAGTTAGGCAGTAGTATGATGTTGCCTTCCATGTTCTGCTAGTGCAGATGCTCATCCTGATGTAGGATGAAGGTAAAATTATGAATATATTCATCTGGATGCGTGTATACGACCTAACACTCTTGTGGCACCAGTGGGTTGGATCCATCTCACCTGTGAGAAGAAGACATGTTGGACGTTAGATAATCCACTGATTGGTGTACCTTACTTGTTACTTAGTCTACCTAGCGTGCATAGATTTTACTATCTTGGGTCTATTCCAACGACATGAATAATAATTTTGCTAAGGTTAGATGACGCATGTAAGACTAACAGTCCCCAGCAATGGTGCCAATGATGAGCGGCTAGGTATCCCTACGCCCAACCATGGGAATCACAGGTGTTCACACGTGACTCAGTCAAATTTTGTAGACTGTAAGCACTTTGCATACACCAGAACTTAACCAGCAAAACCTTGTGTGAGAACGGTCATTGTCTTTCCAACCTCACTTGTGATGTTCTAATTGCAATGGTTAAGTGAGATTGAGGCAAACGATTTTTATGGCTTTTTCATTTTATCTTCTAGCATCTAATTCTTGAAATGGAAATTAAGGAATGGAATATTATGAATCTATAATTATCCTAATCTATATCTTAACTCCTCCTAGCATAAGTATCTGACCCCATCTTCTATGCACATCCTGAGCATCCCCTAACCACTACTGGGCTACTAGACATTAAGCGTTGCTAGGCTGCCAAGTGTTGGGTTTACGTTCAAGATGGTCATACTTATGGTTTCTATAAACTATAAAAGGGCAATAGCGATTGAAATAATAACAACTGAAACTTAAAGAATTATTAAAGTATAGAAATATTAGACTACTAAATGCATCAAATGACTAAGTCTAATTGCTACAAGGAATGCTTGAAAAGTTCTTCTTTATTGTCGTTCACGCCAATGGGCTCAGGTACATTAGTGCTTGAATAAAGAGCCAAACATCTTTCTTACACCTACTATGGGCACTTGGAAAATATTCTAACTCTTGTGGAAACAAACTATAAGAGCTTTGCTACAACTACCAAAAAGGTACCTAAGTGTGGCGGAAGCCCGCTTATTTATAGGCTAGAATAGGCTTTGTGTAAACGGAGCCACGTAGATGCATGGATAAATGCGGCCGTGTATACGGGACTCTATATATGCAGGCTAGTCGATGCATTGACTATTTAGTGCTTTATCAATGAGTTGTCTGCCCTTCCCTCCCCCTTTTTCTGGCTTTAATTCATTGGCTTCATTTGTAGTTAAGATAGCAAAAAGAGTAGTTAGAGGCAAGGCCAGATTGATTAATGTTTTATGAATGAGGATTTATTACCAAAGAGATTAAGTCATTTGGTCAATGATGAGTGGCGAGGCACCCCTACACTCAACCATATGAATATGAGCATTACACGCACAATCCGGTTGAACTCAGTAGACTAAGTGCCTAAATGCCTTATGGAACACCTAAGGCTAATCAATTTTTGTCCTCCCAAGCTTATTTATATTTGTCACGGTTGTATAGTTAAGTAAGTTTGAGGCATGTGATTTTTATATCTTTTATTTTTTTATCGCCTATGCTGATGAGTGGCGAGGTACCCCTACACTCAACCATACGAAACGAGCGTCGCACGCGCGATCCGGTCGAACTCCGCAGATGGACTAGTTGTGGTATCTAGATAGTTATCCTTAGGTCGCAGTTCGCTATCTTCCCATCTAGACTAGTTTTGCATAT
>MNCI01010141.1:407389-437960 GCA_015680685.1 Gnetum montanum | reverse complement strand
CTGAACCAATGCAACGTTGTTGGGATTACCAAACGCTATTCATTACTGGGATTACCAAGTGTAACGCATGTGCTCGAAGCGGTTGTACTGAATGCACTTAACTATGAGAGTTGAGGGTTGAGAGAGATTAAGTCCTTAAGAAAGTATTGAAACAATTAAACAATTAACAATAATTAAAGTCCTATTTAGCTTAGTCCATGCATTGCAAGGTTTATCCCAAAGTTCATCTTTATTGCTGTACACAATCGTGTGCTTAGGTACAGAATTGCTTGAATAAAGATCCGTTTACTTTGGGACTCCTACTGCGGGCACATGGAAATTATTCTAATTCTAGAATGGAAAATGACAAGAGTTTGGCTAAGGTCTAGATCTAGATGGAGAAACAAGGGAGAGCCACCTCTTATTTATAGAACTTGCAATGGGTTGCGATATCACGTATTCGATATCACGTATGTGATATCGTAGCCCATGCGATATCGTGTCCCATCAGTCAAGAAATTTGAAAATTTTATCATGGCATCATCACAAACCACACAAAAAAAAAAATATTTTAAGTGTAATTTCTCTTAAAAAAATTCTAGTTGCATAATAGAAGCATATGGTTAGCAAAGTAGCATTGTGAGATGAAATTCATAAACAAAACAAAGAAATTCTTCAAAGGTTATTAACCTTGAAAGAGAATATGAAGGAAGAAATGGGGATTATTTGAGATGTATTTAGAAATATCCTTTCTCACCTTCCTTAATCTAGTAATTTTTGTATATGATATTAGCAATGTCTATCATATTCTATGTCAAAGATGAAAATAAAGTATGTATAAATTGGATTGATAGGCTAATGTAAAAGTGCCTCTTCGTAGGCCTTGGTTTGGCTTGGGATGTAAAATTCAATTTTCTTTATTTGGCCTCTTCTCTCTCTCTTTTGTGTAGTTTGTTTCTATTATTTTTCATTTTAAATTTTAAAATTTAACATGGTATTAGAGCTAAACAATGAAAATGGAATTCTACATCCTAGGCCAAACAAGGCCTATGATGAGGCAATTTCACATTAGCTATTTAATCTAATTTATACATACTTATTTCCATCTTTGACGTAGAATATGATGGAAATGGTCAAAATCATATTTGAGAAATTGCTAGCTTGTTGAGAAAGGTGAGATAAGATATTTCTATCTCCAACACTCCCCCGTTAAATTGTGATGGTGGCAATGCCAAAATCATAGTTTACCTTCAAACAACCAAGGCGATGGAAGATAGTGAAATGATCACCAAAGAAATTGCTAAAATAATAATTAATGATCAAAATAGCAGTGATGAAATATTCGCCCAACACCAAAAGACTGATACAAAAATGGGCAATGATAGAATGATCGCTGTTACAAAGGAGGATGGAACTTGCTAGAATAACATCAAAAAGAAAAAACATAAATTCCCATAGAAAAATATAAAGTAGTCTATGATGGTGAAAAATAATAATTGATTATTATAGTAGAAACATTTAGGAACACCCACTCTTCCATGTTTGGGGTAGAGAATGATAGAAATTATCAATATCATATTTTGGAAACTATTGAATTTTTGAGGAAGGTGAGAAAGGATATTTCTATCTCCAATAGATACTAGTGCTACTTCAAAGGATAACAACAAATTTTGCTAAAATTAGCAAAACTTGAAGCTAAGGTATAGGAAAATAGAAATAAACTTAATCTTAAAAAAACATAGACAAAGATAGGATTTATAGTTGTAAAAGCTTTGAAAGAGCAAGAAAAAAGCGATCAAAAAAGAATTTTTGTTTTTTATGTATCCTAGAGATAGAAGTTAAAATGGATGAAACTTTATTTTAAAAAGATGAAAAAATATAAATGGCATACATATAACTTCTCCAAAAGTTAAAAATGTTTTTAAGGTTCCAAGTGAAGATGTGAAAAGCATCAACATGTAATTATTAAGTTTTATGATATAGAAGATGGAGTGGATGTTTAAAGACATTGAAGCTACTTATAGTAAAGTGAGAACAAGAAAAGCATTTCAATAAATAAGGATCTTACTTAAAAGGAACTTGTAGAAATAGCTAAATAATGAAAAGAGGTTGAGGCACCTCATGAATAGGGTTTTGTAGCATATCTAAATGCTAGCAACATGAAAGCAATTATAAATAAGTAATATTTCAAAATTATTCAAATAACATATAGGTCCTTTAAGATCTAGATTTCCTAATGATGAATCGTGGTTTGCCAGGCCTCGATATCGAGTACACGATATCGAGTATGTGATATCGCAGCCTAGATACGATATCGTGATTCCTATGTTAGCTTATAAATATAGCATTCAAGCACATAGGCAAGGGCATTAGAAGAATTAGGATTTTGGAGTCTTTTATTAATTTTAGTTAGTTTTTAGTTCTTTTCCCAAGTGCATGACAACAGTGTGATGCTTGTAATTTTATGGAACCTTTGTTCAAGTGTGACATACTTGGACATGTACATGATCGACAATAAAGATTGAGATTACTCCATCATTGCAGCATTCACTTAACTTTTAATTTGTTTTAATTATTTATTATCTATTATTATTTTCTTAGTTAACATTTTTTTATTGTCATTTACTATTCCTATTGTAACATAGAATGAGTACACCTTAATCACGAACCTTTAAGTGTAACTACGTGGTAACCTAGTAGCGTATCAAGTAGTGTTTCAAGTGATGTGCACTTGGTAATCCTAGAAGTAGTACACAAAGTTCAAGATGCATACAGATGATTAAGTACGGATGCTCATTGCACTTAGGCTAGCTTAGATTTTATTTCCTATTGCTTATTAGCTTAATTAAGTTACTTCTCATTGTCCTTAGGAGTAGCATAGTCATAGAAAGCACATCATACATCTCACTCTAGACTAAACCATATGTGACAAAGCAAATACTAGTCTAGGTGGGAAGACAATGAATTGCAATCAATGTATAATTGTCTAGGTGCCATAACTAGTCCATCCATGGAGTTCGACCAAATTGCACGTACACGCTCGTATTCATATGGTTAAGCATAGGGGTACCTCACCATTCATCATTGGCACCATTGCCAAGGATGGTGATAGTTATCTAGATTAATTATATCATGCAATATTGCTATAATAGGGTATTAATGATATATCTCTCAGATAAAGAAATTAAATTCAATTACGTCACACACAATTCACGACAATGTCTCTTCCACAAGATAGTGATAATGCAACATCTAGCAAGGCAATTCATTAGAGAGCCAATGAAATTTATGATGAAGAAGAAGTTTGGAGTACTCAATATTATGTAGGAGTTTCATATGTTCATAGACACCCCAATGATACTCAAATACTTTTTTCATCCAACTCAGACACCTCTAGTGAGGATGGGACATCCCCTAGAACAAGGGGGCCCATAAGGCCTAGGACCTTCTCAATGGGTAGCAAGAGTACATTAGGGGATGATTGGGAGACTTACAAAAGTCATGACGAGTCTTCCAGTTCCCTCTCTTCCTCTACTCTTTCAATGTCAGGTTGTGCCGTGGATGACTATTCCTTAAGTGGTCAGCATAGAAATAAAAGTTGAACAATAGGCAAAATCATGAATGCCAACATGAACATAGACAACATCATCCCAACTTACAAACTCACAACCTACTTATCACAATGGATCCTTGTTGTCCACTAAGAGCCTAATGCATATAATAGAGGTCGTTCAGATATCTGTAAGCATCACAAGGAAAGCTGTTTACCCAAGCTTGATTTAAACAACTCTCCCAAGTTCTTAGGAGGCTATGATTTAGATCCACAACATCATTTACAAGTCTTCTATGATGCCTGTGCATGGAACAACATTGATAATGGGTGGCAAAGACTTAAGTTCTTTCCTATGACACTCGTTGGCCAAGCAAAAGTATGATACAAATCTTTAACACCAAATTCAATTCGCCATTGGCCTACAATGGTGAAACTCTTCAATGAAACATATCAAACGTATGCAAGAGTGTCAATCTTGAGGAGACAAATCCAAGAATGGAAACAAGGGCAACATAAACCCTTGAACATGGCCTTAGAAATATATTGCTCACTGTTAAATAACTTCCTAGGCCATGGGTTCTTCAAGGAAAGGCTAATGTGTCACATCTTGGATGGGCTTCATAATGAAACAAGGGAGACCCTAGGGATGTATGCCCCAGGTCAACTATATGAACTACGAACCTACCAATTCCAAGAGCTTATTAAAGGAGTAGCAAAAGAAGAAGGAGAGATAGCCAAATCGAAGAATGTTGAAAAATCTCCACAAGACCAAACTCTTAAAGTAACGAAGGTCCATAATCATGAAGAGGAGAAATCAACTCACCTCGAGGAGGTGGAACCATCCCCATCTTTACACATACTAAAATCACTAGATGAAATTAAGGCAAAGATCAATAAGATGACAAAGTGGGTACATGAAAAATGTAGAGAATATGCAAACACTATTAGAGGGAGAACCACACAAGATAACTCTGACAACTAGGGCAAATAGAGGATACCAAACCTAAAAATAGGATAGAACACCAGTCGATAATTGAAAAGAAGGATTGAGGAAAATAAGGATAGGGGCTTAATTGCAAATCATAAGTATCAATGCGATGTTTACCTATACAATCACCCAAAAGGCTAATGCCCAATCTTGTCACATCTACATGAACATTGGGGAAGAATGTTACATCTAGATTTCGTATAGAAGTATCATGTTCAATCACATTGGAAAAACCCCCAGTCATGGGGGAGGCCATTGCCAAACTGGCCACACCCTTCGTATCACCTGAAACTAAGTGCTTATTATGTTCAACACCTTGTTTCTCCAACTGGATCAACATCCTCTGCTTCACCTTGTCATTATCATTCTCCCAAGTATCATCAACCCATGTCCTTACTTATGGAATCACCACCTCATGTTTTTTATCCTTCTACTTACTCTCAACATTCTCATCTTTCACCTCCTTCTACATCACCACTAGTAGTATCGGAAGGTTTGGCACCATAGTACCAACCAACAAACATTACTTGTGCTACTACTATCAATAGCAGTGGAAGTCCTCCACGATGTTTTTTAGCATCCTTTCTTTAGGCATGGTTGTAGAAAGAGACAACATGGTTCTAAAACTATTACATCATCCAACTCAGCACAAGCCCAACACTATGATGCACCTTCCTATTTAAACTCAATGCCTCATGTTACCTTATCTAGGCTACCAATTAACACTCCAACAACCATGTGGCCCAATGAATATAACACTGTGAGGAGACATATCGATCCTTGCATACCGTCTTATGGTCACGGGTGCCATAGTGGGTTAGCTTCTTATCACATGACCAGATCCTATAATTTGCCCCACTATGCCTACTTTAATTAAGTGTATGAATCCCAATTTGGATACATTCCTGCCACCACACCAAAAGACACCTAGTGGTTTGGATATGAACAAACCCAAATATTTCGAACATGCATGGATCCAAATGTTCCATTTATTAATTCTTTCCATGATCAAAGGTTTAGTCATGGGGGATAACCCCCATTCTAACAAGTAGAATTAGTAAATGTTTTTCCTATTTTTTTGATCTTACAATTTTTTGTTTTCTAATTCTTCATTTTTCAATTTGTCGTTTTATCTTTTTGAGGTTAATCTCATTTGAGAATCAAATACTCATGTGACCCATCAGCTGAGATGTTGTTCTATGCTATTGAGTTACAAGTGACTAATTATTTGGATAGTGAGCCTACAAAATCCACTCATGCATTCTATTACTAAGAGGTTTTACTTCGAGCATGATGATATTCTTGTTATCATTAAAAATTAAAGTAACTTCATACTCATTACGCCTAGAGAAAAGGGTGATGGGCTAAGAGGGAATGGTAAGGGTGTGACATCAAGGGGATTGTGGATTCTCTTTGGTGACATCTGTATGTGCTATCATGTAGCTTGGTTATACTAAGATCCTTGTAGATCTAATGAAAAATGGAAGTAAGAGTTGTGATAAAGGCACTCAATAAAGGAACTCAATGTTGTTCTGGGGGGTTCCACTAGAAAGACATGTACCCATGCCTGAAGGTTGGTAGCTTTCCTGGATCACCTTTGGGTAAGAAAAAGTGCAACAATTGGCCATAAGAAGAAAAAGAAAAGAAGAAGAAAGCCAAAAAGAAGAGAAAGAAGAGAAGTAGAAAGAAAAGCTCAAGAAAAATGTGCTGCAAAAAAATTTGAATCACTCCTCCCTTGGGCAAAATGCCAAGTGATCATACACCTTGCTATCATGATGCTCTTATGGTTGTCTATCATTAGGATGAAACAATGTGATGTCATTGATCAAAGTTATGGACTTGGTTTTGATCTTGGAGGGAAAGGCTGATGGTACTTTAATCATGCACAACCCTTAGGATTCATTGTGCCTAGGGTAAGTTACCTCACATTCGGATCTCTACAATCCCTTCTACAATTTGTCTTAACTCACCATCCAAATACTTCTAACTTGTGTCTTGTGTGGCATAGAATTCATACCTCATCACAATGGTATTTAACATGTGTGTGTTTTGTTGCATCAGTGCAGGTTGTATTTAACCCTTCTAGTGCCTATGGACATTTTAAGGCGTGGTTACACAAAGGCATAATAGGTTGGAACCTGCTTTGGGAAGTACCCACTTACATGAATTTTGTAATTTGTACTTGTTGCACACCACCACATCATCTTCTATCCTTTGAGTACTCCATTACCAAATCTATTCTTTCCCTTGTCATCATTTTAACCAAACGTTCCTTAGAACCACTACATGTCCTTTTTCCTCACCCTTTTTAAAAAACTTCATTGTATAACTCCACTTCATTACACTTTTTGTGCCTTAATTTCCACTTGACATTTCCCTAGACCTTGCAAATCTACCTCAAATTCCTCATTTTTGGCCATAAAATCTTGAGAAATCATCAATTTTACTAAGTACCCTATTTTGGATAGGATGTGATATCGGGTACCTGGTATCAGGTTCAATGCTATATCGGGTACGTGCTATTAGGTACATGCTATCACATCTATAAAAACTATATATATGGGGCCCTCATGCACTTGGAAGTCATTTTCAATAGTTGATGTGGGGGGAGTTCAAATTTTCTTCCATAATTTTTAGCGCTTTGAGAGTCTAACATTTAACTATCAATATTTTGCTCGTTAACGCTTCGATTTCTTTTCCAATCGAACCTAATTAAACTCGGAGTGTCTAACTTAGTCATGGGAGAGGGGTAAGAAAGAATTTACGGATAACTTTTTCGAGATTTGCTATCATTGAAAGAATATCATAAGGATAAGTACTATTAAAAACTCATGCCAAAGTAAGTTTCTTCCTTCATCCAAATCATTTAAATTATTATAGGAGCCACCTAAGTCAATTAAGCTGATATTAAAACTTTTTAGGGGAACTTCCTTGAAACATTTGTAACTTTGGAATCACACTAAGCAAAGAATTAAACACTTATTAAAGGTAATGAGTAAGGTATGAGATAATTGATATTTTTTTAAATAACCTTACTAACATTCAATATTTGTATGATTACAGATGGCACCTAAATGAGACAACAGGGAGGACCTTCTTAGGGTGTAGCCAAATTCCTGAGAAGAGGTCGAGGCCAAGGACCTCATGCGAAACATACAAAATAGGAGGCATAATCATTTAGCATCCATTAGGAAACCCCTGTTACTACACAATCTAGCCAAGCAGAAGGTAGAGATGTTAGGGCACCTGAATAAGGACAACATCTCACATTGTCTCCAGAATGTGTTCAAGCCATTTAGGAAAGGTTCACATTTGCTGCAGTGATTTTGGAACATAATTTTGGGCCTTTTACTAAATTCGCCCTTGAACCAATCAAGAATCAACTCAAGGGATCTCCACTATGGCCTAACCTCTTAGAAAGTGGAGAATGATATTTGGGTGAAACCTATCAATTTTGGCATAGTAAGGAGAAGGGCACCATTGTTAATATTGATGGAATTTTAGTTGACTTCTCCACAAAGGCCATTGCGGAAGTTCTGAATCTTCCAAATACAAGGCCTAAAGTTGCTTATTTGTCCACTCGCTTCGATGTAGATGCAAGAAAAGTATGTCTAAAAAGGGTGTATGGTAAAGAAGACAAGACATATGGAGAACTAACCCTTAAAGAGAGAATTTACTTTAAAATTGGCACCTAACAGGATTTCTACCTATGCGACTAGAGGAAGTGCAATTTTGATGGGCAAGGTTGATGCTAATTTGCCCCATTTGTATTTAACAGAGATATTAAGGTGGTTTGAAGAATGGAAGATAGGAAAGTTCACATTCCCCTTTTCATGTCTAATCAGAAAGCTGTGTTGGCATGCTGGAATTCTAGGGTAAACTAATGACGTCCTTAGAAAAGCTCAAAATGCTTCATATGTTGAATTACATAAGCCACTAGCACCAAGAAAAGATGTTGGTGAGATGCTAAAGCTTGAACAAGAATAGACGGTTAGGTCCACTGCACCTCAAATAGCAAGGGCTAGCCAACTTCTAGACACAAGACAGCCAACAACAAGAAGTAGGGCCTAGCATGTAGCCCACAGGCTAGCAGGACTAGCAACTACCATTGTTGCCATAAGATTACTGATCGTCAATGAGCCATCTTAGGGCCATCATAGAAACAGTTAGTTGGGGAAGTAGGGATGAGACCAATCTATTTAAGGTGATCAATGATGCCATATAGCCCACCATATCAATTGATCCTACAAGGGGTGAGGTCTTAATTCAAATAGGAGGAGGGGAATCACATTGGTCACAACAGATCTCTAGGAATGCTGCATCATTTCAAGTACAATTAGAAATTGGTGAAGGTGCCACTATGATGATCATGCAACACTAGGATGCAGCTAGAGTAGTAAAGGTGGTCATCGATCACATCAAAGAATCATTTAATGTTCCTGTTGTGCCACCAGTAGATGTTGCAGGAGCACATGATGCTTAATTTTTGGCCAATATCTCAATGACTCCTATGAAACATGAGGATGCTTTGGATCACTTGCTGCAAATAGGACAAGTAATGACGTCCTTGTTTGACATCCCCCAAGAGGTCATAGTGGCATAATCAGACCTCATTTCCACTAAAAAAAAGTTGATCATGGCTGAGGTTAGGGCTGAACACGTAGAAGATAAGCTGCAGAGACTCCAAAAAACATTTTTTGCCCTACAAGATGAACAACAGGATTCATCCCAAATTGTTCCAGCCAATTAGCTAGAATCATTTAGGATAGAAAAATTAAATAAATTGTTAGTGGAGAATAAAAGGGTGGTAATGGAAAAGGAGAAGGCTGATTGGAATGCTTCAAAAGCACAATCTCAAACATACGCACATGCTAAAGAAGTCAAGGCCTTATAAGAATAAAATAAACTTCTTGCTGTTGAAAATCTTCAGTTGACAAAAATTGACAAACAAAATAATGGTCTTGAGGAAAGTTTCCAAAAATGCAAGAACAACTAATAAGAGTCAACCAAGACATAAGTCAGTTAGCTTGAGAGAACAAAACCCTCTCAATAGAAGAGGTACGCACCATCCAGCATAAGACGACCATTGAAATAAGCAGGTGGTAAAATGAGGCTAAGTGGCATGAGAAATTAAAGGAAAATTTTTGCAATCAAGTGGGTATGTATAAGGAGATCATCAAAAAAGAGATCCATATGGCTAAGAACCACATTAACTCTTTCAATGCTTAACACATTGACTGGCGAGCCATACTGGACACTTATGCCTTTGTCCACTAAGTAGAATTAAAAAGTTGGGACCTACAGATCCAAGATCTCACAGAATACATGGAGTTGGCAAATTTGAGGTATGCCAACTTAGCTATGTTAACAACAAGGTGCCCGAGAACTAAGCTAGAGAAGCAGGTAGCTGCCACCTATGCCAAATATGTAATAGAGTTTGCTAACCAAAAGAAAACATTACAAAGATTAGAGGTAGCAAACTCTAAATTGGAGGTGGTAAAGGCTAGCTACTAAGGCCAAAAGGACATAGCAACAGAATTGGCTTGATGTCTTATGGATTATCAGGAATTCAGAGACAAAGCCAGAGCCTATGAGGAGGAACGACGACTATTTGTGGCATGGTATGTCAAAGCCAATCAGATGTTTTTGCAACTACCATGCCCATGGAAAGTGTTGACTCCATCAAACATTGGGACATCTGCATGGATGAAACATGATCCTTGGATAGAGGAGGAAAAACTTTAGGCACTCCTTCAAAAGTATCCATTTCAGAAGCTTGGAGCACAGGATAAAGGAAAGAAGCCCATGGAGGAACCACCATTAGGAACCACATAAGTTCTGAAAAAGTTTTGTATTTTTGTCAGTGTCTAGATTTTATTTTGTTTAGTCCCACACTGCGGCATGAAATAATCCATAGTCATTCAATAATCCCATACCTATGCACTGTGTAATCAAATGAACTTGTTCCTCATTTTGTTTGATTCGTGGATGAGTTTTTATTCAGTCATAAGGGTATGATGAATTATGGATTGCCAGGCCCCAATATCGAGTACACAATATTAGGTACACAATATCGCAGCCTGGATGTAATATCGTATACCCAATATCGTGATTCCTATGTTAGCCTATAAATATAGCACTTAGGCGCATGGGGAAGGACATTAGAAGAATTAGGAGTCTTGATTCTTTTATCAGTTTTTAGTTCTTTTCCCAAATGCATGCCCATAGTGTGATGCTTGTAATTGTATGAAACCTTTGTTTGAGTGTGACGTACTTGGACACGCACACAATTGACAATAAAGATTGAGATTACTCCATCATTGCAGCATTCATTTAGCTTTTAATTTTTTAATTATTTATTATTTATTATTATTTTCTTAGTTAACATTTCTTTTATTGTCATTTACTATTCCTGTTGTAATGTGGAATGCGTATGCCTTAATCACGAACATTAAAGTGTAACTATGTGGTAACCTAGTAGTGTATCAAGTAGTGTTTCAAGTGATGTGTGCTTGGTAATCCTAGAAGTAGTACATGAAGTCCAAGATGCATACAGATGATTAAGGATGGATGCTCATTGCACTTATGCTAGCTTAGATTTTATTTCCTATTGCTTATTAGCTTAATTAAGTTACTTCTCATTGTCCTTAGGAGTAGCATAGTCATAGAAACCACATCATACACCTCACTCTAGACTAAACCATACGTGACAAAGCACATACTAGTCCAAGTGGGAAGACAACGAATTACGATCAACGTATAACTAACTAGGTGCGACAACTAGTCTGTTTATAGAGTTCAATTAGATTGTGCATACATGCTCATATTCGTATTGTTGAGCGTAGGGGTACCTTGTCGCTCATCACCTAATATTGATGGTGGAATTGCAAATGAAGTTGTTTCTTTTAATAGTATTAGATTCTTTGATAGCTTTGATATTTTTGGTTTTGTTGAGCCTTGGGAAGATGTTAGTTTTGTAGATTTTGTAGTTCTTGGATTTATTAAATTTGCTATAAGACATACAAGAATAGGATGAAGAGGTAGAACTTCTGATGGCATTGTAATATTAGTGAGGAAATCTCTTGATAATTATATGCTTTTAGAAAATATTGATGATCATAAATAATAAGTTTAGCTAAAAATCTTATGTTAGTATAGTTATGTTTCTTTGTAATATGCTATTTTGCTCCTAGAGATGCTACATTATATGATTCTATAGAGCTTTCTCATGATCATCCTTTTCAATTCTTACGTAGATATATTGTATAATTTTTAGCAAAAGGCTTAGTATTTATTTGTAGAAATTTTAATAAAAGGATAGGCTCATATCAAACAAAAATTATTTAGTGGCAATATAAGGTTAGGAGTTTAAACATTGTTCAATATCATAGCTAGACACGATAGTCTACAAATGATACTATTAATAAGATGGGTCAATAACTATTAGAATGGACAAAAATTTTTGATCTTCTAATTTGCAATGATCTTGCTTGATTTTCTCAATCTTCATCATTTACTTTCAAAGGATCTTAAGTTAACTTTTCAATTGATTTTCTTTTATGTTCGTATAGAGATATTGATTTTATTAAGGAGTTGAAAGTTGGAGAAGATTTAGTAGAATCTTACCATCAACATGTAGAGTTTTTATTGTAAATTTAAATTATTTCTAAGATAACAAAAAATAAGAATAGAAAAAAATTTTAGTATAGAATTACCCTAGAAGTAAAGAAAAAAATATATGAATGCAACACATAATAAATGAACTCTTGAAAGATGGCATAAAGAGCTTGAATAAGTTTTGCATACAATAGTTAAGTAAGTTGTGTATTCACAACAATAAGATGAATAGAAGACTTGGTTTGATGAAGATTGCATGCAAGCTAGGAAAAATATAAAGAATGCAAGTAACAGTCATAAACAAAGTTTAGTTAAGACATATTAATACTTGATTAGAACCAAGAGAATGAAATTTATTAAGGAAGAGTAAGAATATTTTACTTATACCATTAAAGAGGAACCTAGATAGTTTTGACAATGTTTTCATCATATAGCCTCTTCAATATTTAATTTTTCTTTTCAAGATATTTTCTCATTTTACAATAAGATATTTACAAGAGAAGATACAAATTCTACTACTATTGTACAATAAGTACATTTTTAACTCACTGTTGAGGAATTCATAGAGGATATTAAAAAGTTAGCATCTAATAAAACTATACATTCAAATGATTGATATGTAAAATTATTAAAGTGAGCAGGATATACTATCCATAGAGAAATTTGGCATAAATTAAATTTAGCAATGGAGTAAGGATTAAATCAACATTAAAAAACTAGTAAAAGTATCTTATTATATAAAAAAATGGATAAAAATAATTGGAAAAATTATTGAATGATCATTGTGAGTAATATTTTTGCTAAGTTATTTTATAGTCTACTAAAAAGAGAATCAATTCTTACATTAAAGGTAACTAGGCTAACACAAAGTGTTAAGAAAGTTTTAGACAAAACCATTCCACTATAGATTATTTAGTTGCTCTTAGATATTGTATGGAGTTTGCAAAAATACCTAATAAAAATTTTTTTTTATTGATTTTGCAAAAGCATATGATTAAGTGATTTGTACAAAACCATGGTTGTACTTGCATAAAATTAGCTTCCTTTTAGATTTGATTTTAGTAACTTAAATATTGTATGAGAAAATGGTTATTGAAATTAAAAATAGTAATTCAAAGGAAAAATTTTAATTTTATATAAAAATTGAAGTTAATCAAAGTTATCCACTTTGTCGAACCCTCTTTGGTATCTTTATTAGTAAAATGCAAGAATGGTTGTACAATGGGCAAGAAAGTCATGTTATCAAAATTGGATCCCAAGTAGTGAATCTTCCTTTATATGTAGATGATGCTACCTTGATCTCTACTACTGTAGCAGATATGCAAAATATGTTGCAAATTTTAAAAAATTAGTATCAAACATATGGTATTCAAGTGAACATAGATACAACCAAATTGATAATTTGGAGTACATGAACTACTTATTATAACTTTGATTTGGAAGTACTAATATGTAAATAATATATATATTTTAAATATTTGTATCTTATTTATATGAAAAATTACATGTAGGGGAAGTACGTACAAAATAGTGAGAGGTTTGAATCTTTATATGCTTTCAAAAACAAGTGAAAGAATTTAGGACTCTAGGCTTAGAAGGTTAGAAATATTTTTTTTAAACTATCATATATCCTATTGTAATGTATAGATGTGTTGTTTGGGGATGTGGATTTAATGATATGATCTAGAAAGATATTGAAAGAGTGTATAAAATGTTTTTTCTTGATGAGTTAAAGTCAATGTTATTATGTAAATGTGATTTATTATCTTTAGAAGTAGAAGCCTTTCTTCAAGTCATCAAATACACTCATAGCTTACATATCTCAAGATAAGACAAATTCTCTCAAGTAGTTCTTCAGGAGTTAGGCAACCATGATTGATATTTTTAGGAGATGCAATGGTTAAGAAAATAAAATATCTCTTAAGAGGATGTGCAACAAAATCCTAAGCATTTTTTTCAAGTAGAAGGTTTTGACATAGATGTGGTCTAATATGAAAGGCAAGAGACAATTTTATTTACACTACATTAGATCTAATAAACTAGATATAAAGTTCACTATCTCTTAGTTGTTGTTTCAATCAAGGAAAAGAATGCTATCAATAAGTTTTACTTAAGTTTTTATCATCTTATAATTAAAAGTGAAAGATGGATTCAAATCCCTTGAGAAAAAATATTTTTAGGTTATGCACATCAAGAGCCCTTGAAGATGAGTTACATGTGCTTTTTTTCTTATGTTGTAACTATCCATTTAAGACATTATGCAATAAGAAAATTTAATGGTTTTTTTATGTCCCATTGGTGCTTAATCAATTTGTATAGTCTATCTTTATTTTTTATGAAAATGTAATATCTATCTAATCGATTCTATAGGTCTTTAGACATAATAAAGCTTCATTTCATTTTATAATCTTAAGACTTTTAATTAGTGTTTTACATAACTTTTTAATCTTGTGCAATCCTTTGAATTCATCTAGATGTTTATGATTACATCTAGATAGGGATATGTGTTAATGTGAAGATTGAGATCATATTAAATCATGTATTTTATTAGGTTTTCCTTCTACATAGCCTAAAGTGAGCGTTTCTTCAAATGTTGAACTAGCACCACTGAATCAGGTTTGTGGGAAAAAGTATTTAGATGATTCAAGATAGTTTTGATTATTAGAATAGGTTATAAATCATGAATTTTTAATTCATGACATAGCTTATTTCTTATATGCGCTAATATGAAAGGTTTTTTCTTGTTTAAAATGACCAACATAGTTGTGCTTTCCTCAAGTCATGTGTCTTTGATAAAGAGCATTTTTTGCTTACTTAGCATCAATGATAGCATTACAAAGCCTAACTTGACATCCTTTAAAAAAAATGCTTGGATAAAGTTGTATCTAAATAATGATTTTGGCTTATCTTGTACATTGTGTTGGGTCCTTGGAAAATATAAGGCTGATCCTCTTGCTTACATGACTCCTTAGAATCATAACCTTCTAAAAATCATCTAGATGACGTTAGAGCTAAAAATGGCTAGAGTTTTTTCTTGGAGCTAATGTGTGATGAATTTCAGGTTTTGAAGGAATCATATTTACATCATCAATCTTTTTTCATTATAACATTCTCATATATCATGTGTTTTTAAAAGATATACTTTTCTTAGCCTTACCATGATCATGCTTGCTAAGCTAGATATTAGCTTTGAAACTACATGTGCACAACCTAATTTTAAAGAATGTACTCTTAATAGCTCTTCTTCTTTAAAAAAACCTTTAAAATCCTTCTTTTGGATGAGCTTCTTTTTATATTGAGAAGCCTAGAAATTTTTAAGCAAGAAAATAAGCCTTTTTTTTTTGCATCTAGATGAGCTTTTTTAAATCTAGATGCTAGTTCTAAAGCTAACATAGTGAGACTTTTTAAATGAGCTATTTAATTCTAAATACTTGCTCTAGATGCTAAGTCAACAAGGCTAATATTTCCTTCTTTTGAACACTTAAAAAAACTATGGTCCACCAATTTCCATTTATAAAATCCTAAATGAGCTTTTATTTTTATTTGGATTTAATCATTTAGATGAACTTTTTAGAGCTTCTTGGTTCTAAAGACTAGTTTTACAAGATGAGTCAATATTGAACTTTTTTGAGAAAAAATGATTCTAGGAGCTACTTCTAAATAGTGATGGGGAAGGCCTCTCAAATTAGCTTTTAATTATAAACTTTTTTTTTCTTGAGATGACTTCAAAAAATAAGCTCTACTTGGGTTGGCCTACAACAATTGGTAAATAGATATGTCCTGTAGCTCACTTTCCTATAAAAACCAAGAATCTACAAAGGCCATTCAGGCATTTCAAGATGAGAACACCCAAAATAGTTCTCTTATCATTCTTAAAATTATTTTAAGATTATGTTTCTCTTTTTACAGTAGCTTATTAAAATCTTATTAGCTATGTGGATAAAAATTATGTATGGTTTCCAATAAGATAATAAGTTAGAGAAAACATTTTTAATTCTAGAGTAAAATTGGAGTTAAGTAAGGTTGTCAATTTTCTCCAACTCTCTTTGATATCTTTATTAATGAAATGTAGGAATAGTTATGCAATAAGCAAGATAGTCATGCTATTAAAATTGGATCCCAAGAAGTGACTCTTTTTTATATACAAATGATGCTCTATTAATCTGCACTATTGTAGATGATATGCAAAATATGTTGCAAATTTCAAAAAATTATTATTACTCTTATGGTCTTCAAGTGAGTGTGGATAAAACCAAATTAATGATATTGAATACAAGAAATACCTACTCTAACTTCCATTTTAAAGGTACCGATGTGTAAATAGTAGATCTTAAAATATTTGGGTCTTATTTATATGCACAAATACATGGGGGGAAAGTATATGAAAGAAAGAATACTAGGAAGTTTCAAGGATTTATATGCTTTTAAAAAAAGTGCAAGAATTTAGGACTTTGGGCTTGGAAGATTAGAAAACAAATTTTTCATACTATCATCTATCCTACTGGATGTGTTGTTTGTGAACCTAAAATTAGTGGTAAACTTTAGAAAAATATTTAAAGAGTGTAAAAAAATCTTTTCTTCTTGAAGATTTAAAGGTAAATATGCAAACACCTCACTCATTATTATTTTGTGAATTCAATTTAATACCTTTAGAAGTAAAAGCTATGTGTTAATTCATTACATATACTCATAGCTTGCATATCTCAATGTATGACAAATTCTCTAAAGAAGTTATTAAGAATTCACAATATTGTATTTGGTATTTTCAAGGAACATAATGATTGAGTAAATGAAAAATCTCTTGGGATGACATGGAACAAAATCCTAAGCATATTTACTAATTAATCAAGCTAAATATTTTAACATAGATGTGGTCTAATGTAGAAGAAAAGAAATAATTATATTTACATTAGCTTCTATTCCAATCAAGTATCAAAATTTTATCATCAAGCTTCACTTAAATTCTCATTGTCTTAGAATTGAAGTGGAAGATAGATTTAACTTCCTTGAGAATTATGTATTTATAGGTTGTGTAAATTAGGAGCTCTTAAAGACGAGTTACATGTATTTCTTTCTTATGTTACATCTACCCATTTGAGATAGTTTCATAATATTATAGTAAAAAATTTGTATGATTTATTTTTGTTGTTCCCATTGATGATTGGTCAATTTGTAGAGTCTATCTTTTTTCATGAAAATTTAAAATATGTCCAATAGGTCCTATAGTTCTTTGGAGGTAATAAAACTTAAATTTTAAAATTTTAAAAAGAAAATTAATCAATACAAATTAAATTGAATTTCCATAAATTTTATCACCAACAATAAGTTAAATATTAAAAAATTTAAAAGCTCCCTTGGGAGCTTAAGTAAGAAAAATAAATCAGGCATACATATGTGGTATTATTTTTTTAGAATATTTGATTAAAAAATAATTATAACTAAAGATTTATTATTTTCAAAGAGCTATAGGATATGGATAAATATTATATATTCATCAAAAATAAAGATATACACTACAAATTAATCAAGTAACAATGGGGGCAACAAAAATAAATCTTACAAGTTTATTGTTTCAACATTATAATATTGTCTCAAATGGGTAGCCTTGATGAGCATCTAAAGTAGTAATATTTCTTAACAAGTGATGTTTATTTTAAATTATATTAAATCACTAATAAGTATATTTTAGTCAATTGTTATCATTTATATTATGTTCTATCTCATTAATAATATTTTTGTATATCCTATTTTGTAGGATCAAAAATTGAGATTGAATTATCTTAGATGAAATATTTAACTTCATCATCATGTTTGGAATGTTCGAAGTAGCTGATTTTGATCCTTGGCTTATGTAAAATGGATTCTACACATAAAGTTTGAAGAAAAAATCAACATCAACACTTTGGAAGCGACTACTTAATAGGTGAAGACTTGAGAACCACTTAGCTAGTAGCTGAAGACTTTGAAGCCATCTACCTAGCAGGTGAAGACTTTTTAGGCTCATTGTTAACCTTTGTCTCTCCATTAAATGTATTCAAAATTTGTATAAATTGTTGTATTGGGCCTTGTTTTTCCTAACACTTAAGAAGGGTAGTCTAAGATCTATGCTTACTTGTCATCAAGTTGCTCAATCCCTTAAGGTAATTGTTGATTTCTTCCAAATTTCTTTCCATTCTTATATTATTATTTTTATTTCATTTGTATGAGCAAAGTTGGGAATCCTTTCTTAACATGAGATTGAGCTAAGGAATATTATCCATGTACAGACCTTTTTTTCATTATCTTTGTATAAGTCAAGACTATAAAGTTTGCACAAATACCTTTTCATTGTAAATGAAAGAGAAGTTGGAGTCCTTGTATATTTTTGCTTTATGTTAGAAAGCAATAATGTTCTGTGGATGTACTAGCAACTAATGGGTGATAGATATTGATCAAGAGAGAATTTGGAATGTGAAGGGAAGAAGTCCTGAAGCCTTGAGTTTACCATTGCTTGTTAGTATAGAAATCACCTAGGCTTACCTCCAAGAGTATGACATTCAGGGGAGTCATAGATGAGGTGACAAACTAGTGGCATAACCCATCTAATTATCGAAGAGCTCATCATTTAGGCATTGTTATTGAAAGGTAAGTGGTATTAAACTACTTAGAATAATGATTTACACTCTTGCATGATTTTCTTATTTTTAAAAAGTTTGCTAAAATAGGTTTATTGGATTTTTCTTAAAGATTAGAAGAGTAGAGTTTTGTCTCTTTTTCTTCAATTTTTGTTAGTTTAATTTTTTTTTATAGTTTTATGATTTTTTTTAAAAAAATCAGATCTAAAAATTTCCAATTTAGATTTTTTAAGTTTTATATTTGAAAATAAGATTTAATACAATAGATCTAAAAATTTATAATTTGAAAATTTAGATATGAGAAATCAGATTGAAAAGCTGAGATTTAAAAATTTTGGATTTAAAATTTCAGATCTAAAAAAATCAAATTTAAGAATTATGATATGAAAACTCTGATCTTTATGTTTAGATATGAAAATTTAAATTTAAATAGGTTAATTTGTAAAGTTTAAACCTTTAAGTTTAAATCTAAACATCTTAGAATGAAAAGTTTTCTTTTAAATCAAAGATTTGTAATTTTAAAATTAGATAAAAGCTAGATCAAATATCTCTTACATAGCGTAAAGACAAACACAAAGAAATTTACATTTTCAAGTTCATAATAGAGGATACATCATCAAGTAGGATCCAGAAGATCTAGGTAAGTATCCTAAACGTTAAAATAGATTTCATTTGTGAAAAAAAAGATTAAAAATGATATTCTTTAAAATCTGTTGAATCTAAGGTTTGGTATTTTACTTTCTTTATTATATTTAAAATATATTGACATGCTTTTAAAAGAAAAAAATATAATTGATTAGGAAAATATGTAATAATTGTTAAAATATCTAGTTCCCTTTTGATTTCTATTTAAATAAACATGGAGTGTGGACTTCAAATTTATTTTTTACTTTAATAGTTATCTTTTCCATCCTTTTTTATATTAATTAAATAATAAGTGATTGGAACTAAACATATAGAAGATAAAGTAACACTAAAACCTATGAGAATCTAACCAAGAAGGATAGTTACTACTAGATATAGGAGGAACATTACAAATAACTCATATCTTTGGGAGATGGAGACTTAAAAAGTTATATATAAAAAAAAAACCATTTAGACTCTCCTACTTTAGGGAAACATAAAATTAAGAAACTACAACTCAAAATAGTAAAGGGAAATTTAAAATCATGTTGTTAATCAACATACCACAAACTTTTTTAAAAGAAGAAGAATCCACAAAATTAAAGTGTTGTAATTTAGTGCCATCTAGTAATCCTCTCTTTGAACTAATGGAATTCCACTTTGAGACATCCCATGTAGGATCAAATGATAAGAAAAGCCAAGTGTTTCAGGGATTTTCATCAAATATTAATGTTAATCCAATAGGATAATAAGTTCTATTTACCAATATGAGTGGTACACACCTTAGTAATTTGGGACCTTTCTTCTTAATGCCATTTCCAACTTCTACGATGGGGGTTGGATTTAGTCATCTAAGTCAAACAATGGTAGGTGGTTTAGGTGTAGGAATTCCTTTTAACGCTTCAACATTTGGACCCTTAACATCTAGCACATGATCCTTTACATCCAATCAAATACCATAGTTTCTTAATTACTAGGAAAATCAATTTCCTTCAAGATCAAGTGCAACTATAGGTGAATTATTAAATAAAAAAATGTCCAACATTTCACAAGGACCTTTAGTTTATTCCCCTAGTAGGGATGTGAAAGTGAAAAACATTTACCTATTATAAATATTTAGATGAACAAATGATAAGGGATTTTGAAAAAATAATTGCTATGCTAGCACAACATGGTGAGGATTGCACAAAGATGGGTGCATTTAAATTAACCCTTAAAGATAAGGAAAATTTTTGATTACAAACACTTAGAATCCCAATAACTTCATGAGAAGAATTTAAACATGAATTTTAATAATAGTTTTTGTTTGAGGATAAACTATATTTCTTAAGAAAGTAATTGATAGTTTTTTATAAAGGATGAAGATTATGAACAAGAATTTGATATATTTAAAGCTTTGTGTTCAAAGAATTCAAACCATGGATTCTTACCCCATCAACTCATATAGATTTTTTTAGAAGGACTATTATCTTATTAGAGAAAAAATGTAGATTTTTCTTTTGGAGGAAACTTTTTAAGAATCACATCTAAGTTAGGATGGCAGATCTTAGATTTTTTAGTTAATTAACATAAATGATAGCTGAAGCTATATCTAAAACATGGAATATCTAAAGGAACTAAGGCATTACATAGGTTGATGAATTAACTAATTTTTTTTTTTTAGAAATTCCAAATTGACATAAGATCAACACTATTGTTCTTGAAGTTCTTAGTTCATAAGCTCATGTTTTGAAGTCTTGGATCTCCATGTAAAGTCCTTGATGATTCTACTCTTTTGTGGTCTTGCAAAAATTCAATCACATTCTACATTCTTCATTTTCTCTAAGGTTTTGACATACCAAAAGGTCAACAATGAGTTCTATTTGTGATTTTTCCTTCATAGAGTAGATATGGAGGTTTTTTGGATCATTATGAGGAAATTATATTTAGAATTTATTTTTTAATGTGAAGGGCATTTAAGATCATGAGAAAGTCCCATGTAATTGTTGATGTATTGATGTTTTAATTTAGCCTCTAATCTCAAGAATGTTTAAGCATCTATTCATTCCAAGATATGTAAAGTATATTTGGCCATTATATTCATGTTTTCATGCCCATGTAATGTCTAATTCAATGTCAAATTGCCTATCCATTATTATGAAACCATGTTTACTCAATTTGTGTGTAGAATTCTTTAAATATGCTTTGCATGACAATGTTATTTAGTCTCTAATGAAGATTTAAGTCACCTTTATTTAGTTAGGCCTAAATAACTTTAAATTTGTTAAGGATAAAGTTTATATATAGGCATTTTTATGTAAATTTTAACGTATTATTTTTATCACCCCAACAATTTTCTGTGTGAAAATTTCTAAAACTTGAGGCCTATCACTTTAGTAATATATTTCAGATATTGAATTCTATATCTCTAGTGATGTAGCATAGTAAAAAATAATTTTCCAGTTGTCACAAGTAATTGATCTAGCAATAATTGGGTGATAAAGAAGATATCAATTTATATCAATCTAGCAATAACTAGGTGATAAAGAAGAGGCTAGTTTCCATCGATCTAGTAAGGTCTAGCAATATAGTAGAATACAAGAAAAAAGTATCAATATCTCACTATTTGTGAATCTATGAAATCCCATGATAAATAAGATTTTTATATTCATTGCAAGCCACTAATTTGTTGACATCTAATGATAAATCTAGATATGAGTATTGGAAAAAATTTCTATTTGATCAAGGACCACTAACCAACTTCTACCATTACCATGTATAGCTTCTAGTGCATCTAATTTGATAGTGCATGCTTGTGCTATCAATGATGTAGTTGCTAGGAGTAAGCTCAACTGTAAATGAGGTTGAAATGATCATGGAGCATATAGATGACATAGGTGGAAAGAATTCTAGTGCTCTAGATTTCTCAAAATTTTAAAAAGTACTCTCAAATCTTTAAAAAATAAACCTAGAATTGATGCTAAAATATAATATTTATAAGCCTAGGATTTTTGAGAATATCTAAATTTTAAAACTAGCAACTCAGAGTTCACTTTTGGTAACTTGAATTGCATGCATGGAACAAGTGACTCTAATGATACTGGCTAATGATAGGTGACATTGATGCTACCGTCAACATTATTTGTATGAACACAACTTATATTATCATGCTTTAAATTATCATTTCAAGGGATTGTCATTGACACCTGAACTAAGATTAACCATCATCGGGATGATGTCAAGTAAATGTCTAAGATTACATGGAGCCAAATTATAGCTTGGAGTTAAGTCTTTACATTGTGTCATGCAAGTGATGCTAGTAAGTAATGTTGACATTACTGTTAGTGTTACCTCAGCATTAGACAAGTGAAACACATTGAATTGAGCCTTTCAAGATCTCATCATTGATGCATACTCATGGGAATGATGTAGACTCATCATTGAAGGTCTGACTAAGAAACAAATTAAGATCAAAAGATGAATTTTCAGTAAATGATATAATGGTAATGCTAGGAGGTTACGTTGATTCTAACATCAGTGTCAACCAACATCACTGAGATGAGTTTCATCATTTCAACTTTCACAATGCTATTAGAAGTGCTAAATGTGATTTCTAACTTCTATAGTATGATTAGGAACATTTATCAAGAGCCTATAGAAGCCCATAATTTTGGGAAATTTTTCACTATCCAACGGTATGTAATAATGTGAAAGCCACACTTGATCTATTTGTTGAAGCAACAAAAAAGTTCATATAACATTGCCCCCTACTGATGAATGCTGCTAAGATGTTGATGGATGATTCATCAAGAAGAATTTTAATGATGATTTGATAATGCATCTATAAAGAGAAAAGAAAAGAGAAGAAATGGGATGAGGGTAGAATATTAGGATATCCTTAATACATTAGTCATGAGGATGGTGCTATGCGATAAGAAGGGGCATGGCTTGATCCAATACATAAGATAGCTAAAAGGATGCCATTGATATTGTTCATATCCTATCCCACTTAAACTCTCAACATACCCTCATCAAAATAGAATATAACTACTCAATTCTCATTGATGTGTTAATAAGAGGAGGGGAAATAGATAGGTGCTATGCTATAGAAGTAAGGCACTGCTAGATCCCACACTCTAACGATATTAATATTTAATAAATTTGATAAATTGTTTCTCTATTCCACTCAAATGCAACACACTGTCACATGAAGTAAAACTAGTAGAACACTCATGGATCTCTACATAAATTAGATGGAAATATCCTCACCATAGTGTGATAATGAGAAGATATACCAAGGAAATGGGATACGTAGAAATTATAGAAACATGAATGAAATTTCATAGGAGATATATACAAGAATAATAGTGTGTGTGTATATATATAGGAAAGTAAATAGGGTGAAAATAACAAGTAATATAATAAAACATAGATGAGATGGGAAATGGGGTTAGAATAAACTTGATGATAATATTTTTTAGATATAGTACTTTTTGAGGTATGCTTGATTAATTAGATCTTAATGTTGATTCTCATCTAAGTCTACTAGATAATACACTTCATTTTTGATGATTTTTAACAATGATAAAGGAACTTTCAAGTTATGAAAAGACTTAGAGATCTTGGCATTAGGAAAAATACTCTATGAAAAGATCTTCTTTAATTTCTCTAAGTTCAACATGCTTATCATGGTGATGGTGCATAGCTTCTTAATAGCTCTAAATGTTAATCACTACTTTCTTACAATTCTTTTCAAGAATATCTAGCTTAATATAGCATTTTTTTTATTCTTTTCATCCATCATCTAATTATTCAAGGTTGCCAAAAGAAAAGGAACATCCAACTTCACTAAAGACATTGCTTCAAACCCATATCTTAGTAGGAATGGAATTTATCCAGTTGCATTAGGAAAGGTAGTTTGATACATCCAAAGGGTATGAAATAGCCGGATATGTTAATTTTTCTAGGGTTGATCAACCATTGTCTTAAGAAAATTAATGAGAAATTTATTTATTAACTCAGCTTGACCATTGAATTTGGGATACTAGGGAGATGAGAATGATTAGATAATTTGGTATTGATCATAGAACTTGGAAAATTATTAACTCTTGAATTAAGGTCCATTATTGATGATAATGTAGGTGGAAATGCTAAATTGAATGATGACGTGGTCTAAGATTAATCAAATATGCGCTTGGATGTAGCAAATTTTGAAGGAATGGCTTCAGCCCATTTAGTAATATATTCATTAGTTATTAACATGAACTAATGACCAGTGAAATAGGGAGGATTAATAAAACTTATGAATCCAACTCTCATTTCTTGAAGGATCACATGATTTCTAACAATATGATCTCTTCAGATGGTACATGGATAAGTGAAGCATGATGTTAACTTATATTGCAAATATTAAGTATCATATGCATGTCCATAAGTGATAACGTAAGCTACCAGAGAGCATGATCCTAAGTGATTACCACATATACTAGACTGTATCTATTTTAAAACTATTTTTTTTCTTGCATCACAACTCAAGCAACATAACAAAATGCCTAATGTGAATATGGAATAGAAAAAGCAAGATCAATAATCTAAAAATGCTTAGAGCATTTACAAATAGCATTCTTTTGAGATCATGATAGATGATTTAGAATTTCTCTAGTTTGTAGGTATTGTATGATGTCTCAATATTGTTCATATTATTCTAATTTAACTAAGATAATTCATTGTATATCTATGAAAGTAATTGATGTATCTTGTGTTGAATGAGATAGATAATCTTTAATAAAGATGAAATCAACAAGGAGAGCTAAAGTAGCTAAAGCATCTGCAAGCATATTTCTTGAGTGATGGATATACATTAGAAGGTATTCATCAAATTTAGAAATGAGTTTCTTAGATAAATTAAGATAGGACTACAAGTGCTTAACTTTGCAAGCATATTCATTATTAACTTGGTAAATTACTAATTGAGAATTATCTTAAACCTTAAGCCTCTTGATTCCTAGTTAATTTGCTACAAGTAGTCCTTGATTAAGACCCTCATATTCAACTATATTATTTATACATGGAAAATCAAATTTGTAAGTTTGATAAACAAGATCCTTATATTTGTAATTAAGGATACATGCTATACTATAATCTTGAGCCATATGGATGCCATTAAAATACAAGTATGAGCCAAAATCCTCAATTGTTTAGGTTGTAATTGGAAGAAAACTAGATTCACTTGTATTTAATTCCTTAGAAGGAGGTTGATTGATTTTAGTATGTGGCTCTAATAATAGGGATGATGTAATAAGATCTACTATTGCTTAACCATTGATTAAATGTTTTGAAAGGTAGGATAAATCAAACTTAGTGAAAAGTGTTTTCCATTATACCATGTGATTATTATCATATAAGTTAGAAGCAATTGAATTTAAGACATTTTCATAGCATATAACATGAACCTTTGCCTCCACTAGATACTATCTTTATTTTTTGAGAGAAAACATAAGGCCTAAGCAATATTTTTTGGATCCAAGTACATGTTTCATAACCTAAGAATGGATGGAAAATGTAGTAGATTAGGATATATATTTCGTCTTCATATTATTGGCAAAGCATGACCATGATAGAATGATCTAATTTTAAGAGAAGATAGAATGGAAGATCAAATTAAAGGATATGAAGAGGCATATGGTTAGTAATAGTGTGCTTGATTACATCAAAGATCACTTGATACTTCAAGTCCCAGTTGAAAGTAATAGACTTTTTACGAAGATGAGATTAATAATGAAATTTGTTAGTGAGCTTGCAAGATGCATGTATTTGAGGTAATTAGATGAAGGGAAGTTCAAGATTGATTTGAATTTGTCAAGCTCTACCACAATACCATTAGTTAAAATAAAAAATCCAAGAATCTTGTCTATTCCTACACTAAAAATATACTTTTTAGGATTTAGAAGAAGATCACATTAGTTGCATTGAGCTAAGATGATGTTAATATCAATGGGATTATCTAATACTATGATAGATTTGATAGTTAAGTTATCCATATAATCATTGATCATTTTGAACATCATATTACTAAATATGAATGTTATGGTTTATTAATATATTTCTTCCATGTTCTTAAGACCAAAAGACATATTAGTGCAACAAAAGCTTCCATATGGGCTATAAAAGTTATGAAATTTTGATAATTGGGATTAATTTGTATTTGGTTATAACCCAAAAAATGTCCATGAAGGATAATAAGGCATGTTCGGCTATTATGTCAATGAGTTAATTGATGTCAGGTAATGGAAAATCATCTTTTAATGTAACCTTATTGAGATCATGGAAATTAATATAGATCCTAATGATTTCATTTTTCTTGGGGACCATTACAATTTGGACACCTAATCTAAATAATCTATGGGGTGTATGAAGCTTGCATTATAAAGTTTGATGATCTGTTTCTTATTGGCTAGGGTTAACTCAAGTTTTATCCTTTTAGCTTATTTTTTTACTATTTTGGACCTTCCTCAAGGATGATGTTGTGTTAGACTATGGATGGGTTCAAACCTAGCATTTTGTTATATTCATAGGTAAATGTGGTAGAGTGCTTTTGTAATATGGCCAAAATAGTAGTTTTAAGCTTTTAGGTAAGCTTACCGCCAATTGTAAGATCTTACATTTAGTCTTATAATTAATGATGGTTAGTTCAATGAGAGTATCATTGGCCAAAAATTACTCTTAATCTAAAAAGGTACCATTGGACTGTAGAATCAGGTCTTTCTTGGTTATATCAAGGGATGATATTAATATTTCTATGGGATTAGATAGAGATAGGTTGATTAATCTCTTAGTAAATGATCAAATGATGTGGCCATGGGACTTGTCCAAGACAAATGATTTACACAATCAAATGATGATGGTAGGGTCCATGGCCTACAATGATCAAGACGAGTTTAAGATTTCACAAAAAAGTAAGAAAGATTTATAGTTTAAATTTGGTTAAATTGATAGATTTAAATTAAATTTAATGAATTTAATGATATTAAAAAACTATTATTTTNCACACACGATCCAGTCGAACTCCGCAGACTAAATGCCTAAACGCCCCATGGAACATTTGGGGTTAATCATTCGTTGTCTTCCCAGACTTACTTGTTGTTGTCATGGTGTATGGTTAAGTAAGTGTGAGGTATATGATTTTGATGGTCTTTAATGGTTTTTTCTCCTATGCTATGAGGTGAAGGGTTGAGGAAGCTAACTAACTCTAACTAAGGACCTAAGTCTAAATTAACTAGCATCAGCATCCGTTCCCACTTACCATACACACCCTAAACTATGCAACTGTGGCTACCAAACGTTAATCGTTACTGGGATTACCACATGTAATGCACGTGCTCGAAGTGGTCGTACTGGGCACTTAACTAGCCTAAACGTGATGAGCAGCTGATTCCTTGACTAGCCGTACACACCCGTAGATGCTCGTAATCAAGTTGTACTCATGCCATGCTAATGTAGGTAATAAATAACAAGTAAGAAATAACATGTAATAAACATATTCCATGCACTATAAGGTTTATCCACAAAGCTCGTCTTTATTACCGTACACAACTCACGTTTAGGTACAAAGTTGCTCGAATAAAGATCCATTCACTTGGGGACTCCTACTGCAGGCACATGGAAAATATTCTATCTCTAGAGTGATCAAACTACCAGAGTTTTCCTACTTTAAGCCTAGGATGGGAAATATGGGGAGTGCCACCTCTTATTTATAGATTTGGCGGTAGACCGCGATTTCACGTATGCAATATTGCAGGGGATGATGGGATATCGCGTCTCATCATACCCCCATGACTGAATAAAATCTCGTCCTCGAGTTCCTTACAATAATATCATGAAGGTATGGAATTATTAAGGGAAATGGAACTAATGGGATGACTTGTGAACGGATCATTATTACAAGACTTGACAAAACTGGTGTTCATGACAACAAGGGTGAACACCTTATTACAATGATATTAGGCCTTGGTTGGCAGCTGAGAAAGAAAGAGAGAAAGAAGTGCTACTACTACCAATGCCAAGATTGCACCTTTATTATCCATCCATAAGTGCGCCATCAATCTTGCTCCTTGCATGGCTGCTTCAGCGTTGTTTCATTCCAAGTGTTTGCTCCAGATCCAATCCATTGTTGTATGATCGCCATCTGCACACACAAAACAATCTTATATTATCAAGGGTAAATGAATCAGTATGTAATTAATACCTTGCTTTAGTGTAGGTTCATTGGCTAGGTTGTGGTATGGCTAATATGGATTTGGAAATATGTTACTGATGATGACTATCGAAAGTGTAGGGGTTAGGAAGAAAATCAAAAATTTCGGGGCTAGGAGAAAATCGAAAAAAGTGGGCCCCATACCCCCATGACTAATCACGAACCTTCGGTAGCATTAGTAATGGAGAAAGAAAAGGAGAAAGAAAGATAGATAAAAAGGACAACTATAGCATCGATGAAAGGGATGGCAAGATGGTAATGAACAAAATAATAATTAATTGCAAAATGTTAAGCGAAAGAAGTTAACTAATGCTCCAAATAGGAATGTTAGTGGGTCCTCCCCAAAGCAAGCTCATGCCTTTAATGCCCTGACAAACCGACATTCAAAGAGTCCGTAGGCTCTAAGAATGTCACTTGGAACAAGAGTTAAAGTATTAACCATAAGAATTTACCAAAAAGAAAACAATGTATCAACCAAAATATATACACTAATGATACAACCGGCAATGAGGTGAATAATGGAGAGAAGGATGGAGAGAATAGAATGGAATGGAATCCCAAGAACAAGATGGTGTACAGCCCCTTGTGTGTTTCATGATTAATGGGACTTGGCAAGTCTCATTCCAACTCTAGCCTCAAACAAACCACGTCCAGTGACTTCGCATCGATGCATTCGGCTAAACCATCCACTTGGATAACAAGGATGCATCTCCAAAGAGCCACCACCATTCCGATGAAACAAAGAAGAGAATGGGAAGCGAGAAGGCCTTAGTTAGAGGGAACACTTTTGGTTCCATAACCAGTGCTTGTAGCCCAAATTTTATTTTGTCTAAGGGGTGTGCTTTGAATTCTCACTTTGTTTCTTCTTCTTCTCTCTCTTTTTTTTTTGTGTTTTGTATTTTTATGCGTGAGACTTCTTATTTTTATTGTCTTAGCTTCCGATAATTGGGTAACATTGGAATGATAAGAAACTTAAGAAGAAAATGTCCAAGCACCCAAGAGAATGACCAACACACAAGCATCAAGTTCCCTTGAAGTCACACCCTTTTCAATCCTTGAGCCCTTCCTTAGTTTGAGAAATACCTAGTCATCGATTCATTTTAAGTTCTTATTAGAAGGGGACTGTACATCTCCAAGCCGAGAGAGACCATAGAAACTGGTGGATGGGTGGATGAAGTGGTCTCATTGCCTGCCATATCAAAAGAAACACACCTTAGTATCAACATTGTGACTTAAAGGTAAAAATCAAACATTAGCAATCAATGTGAAAGCAGTTCATACCATCAGTCCGAACACTTATTATGGGACAAACTTATAGGGTGGATCACACACACATACACCAAAAATGGAAAAAGTATAGAGATGATGTAAACAAAAACAAGAAAAGTTAAAGAAATTTGTAAAACAAAAATTAGAAAAGTTAGAGAAATTTGTAAAACAAAAATGTGTAAAACAAAAACGTTGTAAAACAAAAACATGTAAAACAAAAATCGAAAAAGAACTAAGGGCCCCATATGATCAGCATAGGTGGCCATCTTCCCCATGACTGAGTTGTAAGGGAGAGATCTGAAATAATGAGCGTTTGTTTGAATTACATAGAAGTGCCCAACTTCTCCCAATTGATGTTCTTAGGTTGAGGGGTGGAAGTTGGCGATGCTCATATTTCAATGTGTCTATGCCTTTGTTGTTGGCATGGGTTTTCTCAGTTCGTTCCATGCATATTTTGTTGCTCCTTCGAGTAGCTGTCAACCACAGGGTGTCTACTACTTGTTGTGTGGTTACTACATACAAGCATCTTTGTTGAAAAGTTTCAAGAGGACACCTGTTACATGGAGGAGATGAGCATCCCTCCATGTCATCACCCGATGAATCACTATATGTGATGCATGGAACTTTCCTCTTCTCGATCTTTCCACATATGTTTATCTTAGAGATTTCCAAGGAAAGATCGCGGATCCTAAGGC